>KN824352.1:82443-94745 GCA_000827415.1 Serendipita vermifera MAFF 305830
CCCTCTAAAACCACTCGAGCGATTCACGTCTCTAGTTTTCCCTTTTGAGCTGTACTCTCTCTCTCTCTCGTCCTAGAATCCTCTCGTTTGTCGCCGCAAATGCCTCAAGTACCAACAGCACGAGGCATCAAAATCAGGAGCGCATCCGATGCGCACCTCCTCTTCTATGCAGTGGTATGTCCTTGTTTTCCTGTGTTCTATACGATACATTCCCATTCCCAACTCCCCATCCCCGTTCCTGGTGGCGAGCCTCGTCGAAACCCAGGCGCCGCAGAGAGAGACAGCGGCGAGCAAGCGCGCGCCGTGCTCAGAATAAACCATGCCGCGCGTATACCCCATGTTGTACACGATCCACCAGTGCGCGCCTCGATCCGAGAACGGTCAAGGGCTCACCTGGGCGCGAAGAAGTCCCCTCTCTGCCCCTATCTCCTGTCCCTCCCATATCCCCGATCTGTACGGCTCCGCATATCCTTATAGCCACCATTATATTATTTACCGGATAATTCTACTGCGAAGCGGCCAATAGCCTCTCTCGGCCTCCGCAAACCCCCTCGCCTCGCTCGCATCATCCCCCCTCTTCCCCATCCAAAACGGCTAACAAGGCAAAAACACGAGGAGCCGTCAGGGCATGCTATTGGCATATGTCGCCCAGAATTCTTTTTTTTGCGTCCCTGATACAGAGCCTAATTGCCTAAAATGTTTTCAACAACATCCCCCTGACCTGGTCGATGCCGACGCCCATGCTGACGCCCATCCCCCACCATAGCACCTCGGGCGCCTCCCCATTATCCAGCGTCGCCTCGATGCGACTGAACGTATGGAGGTCACCTCCGGTGCCGTCTTCGTCTGGGAAGAACGTTCAGCCTCGACAGTCGCCACCGGTTCCAAAATGGATCCCGACAGTGGTCAGTAGTCGTGTTGGTTTTCTCAACATTCTCTTGCTGATGCACGGACCGTTTCCTTCCACCCTCCCCTTCTCCTCTTCCTCCAGGCCCAGCTTCGGGTGTCATCTCTGGCATTGAACGATGGACAGACGGTCTCAAGTGGGGTCCTTCACGTGTCCGAGACGACTTTTTGTTCTACCAGGAAAAGGACCCGGATCTCACGTGCGTACTGGCTCTTTGTCCCCGACCTGGATTTCACTGACGAGCGGCCCCTATGCAGTGTCTCCCCGCCACCGCTGAATAACCATCATCTCTACCGTACAAAACGTGCCGGACAGCCAGAACCGTTGATCAAGCAGACATACAGCGTACATTACTACCCACAAATCCTGGAAGGCAAGCCGCCCACTGAGCCAGCGCGAAAATGGCACTTGAGTGCGTACCTGCTTGCTCACCATCACATATGCCCCCTCTAACAGTCATCTCATTACAGCCGCGTACCGCTCTTCCGACGCTGTAGACCGTCTGGCTGACGTCACATCCGTGCCCGAGCTACAAAACATCAACCCTCCCGAGGGTCTCTTCCGAAAAGCTCGAATAGGCAAGAAACGAGAAGGTGGACCTGCAGGAAGCGGCCAACAAGACGCCAGCATCAGCCCAACAGCCACACACTCCAACTACCCACTAGATGCCTATGGACACGGGCACGGACACGGACACAGCATGAACGGGCTCGGACATCACCCACGAGGAACGTCCATTGCTAGCTCGGCTGGCTGGCGCGAAACGTCCATCGGCGGCGGAGGTGGCCCCAGCGGAGGCGGCGCGACAAATGGCAGCGGCGGCGCACCTGCTGACAGCATCAACGGCGGCGGCGTTCATCAACAACAGCGCCCGTTGATGCCTGTTCAGGACGGATATGGTAGCACCGGCGCTGGCGGGTATCAACAACAACCTCCGCATGAGCATGCGCCTCCTCCTTCTGGCGGGGATTACCATACTGCGCCTGCTGGGTACCCGCCTAATGGACACTTCCCTGGTTCGAACGCGCATCACTCGCATTCGCATTCGGGGTCGATGGGGTATGCTGGGCCGCCTCCTCATTCGCCGTATATGCATGCACCTGCGCATGCTCAGGGTGGAGGTGGGTATGCTAGTGGGCCTACGGGGTATGGGTACCCTGATGGGCGCATGGCGTATAGCCGTCCACCAGAGGGGCATTATGTCCCACCACCACCAGGAGGCCACGACAGTCCTCTACCAGCGCATACGTTGCCACCAGGAGAAACAAGTTCGCAGGGCTCGATGCACCCTGGTCAGCCATATCATCACCACCCAACCTCCAACCAGACTCCATACGACCCATATAATCCTCCTAATTCCGCACCACATCAAAATGGCTTACACCAGGGCACCCACGAACATCCTGCGTCTGTATCAGCTCCAACCCACAATGGACTCGCCCACGTCCGACATTCATACTCGTTTTCGAACGGTCAGCCCATAAGCGAACCCGCACATCCTCACCATGGCGCAAACACCCGCATGCATCATCACGTCCGTGCCGAATCACATCCGTACCCAGGTGCAAGCCAACAACGACCCATTCTACCCCACTCACATTCACAAGGAGCACCCGGGCTCCCTCTTGACCACCGTCGAACCTTTTCTCAATCGTCACAGTCCCTTGGGGGCGTGATGGACGGTATACGTAGTCCATCCATTGGCGTCGCACGTATACGGAGAGGGGCCAGGAAAAGCGAGGATAGTGCAGCTCTTCGACAGATGATGAGCCGTTCGCCGCCCTCTGGTGCTCCCATCAATGGTGCTGGGCCCGGTCGACAAGTTGGTGGAGGACCCGTTTTGGGTGGTGCAGAGGGTGCACGGGCACAATTCTCACCATATAGTCGACCTATCAACGCGCCTGGGCCGAGAGGTCATCCAGCTATGCCCTCACATCCTCATACCGATGTGGGAGAGCCACAGGGCCCGTTTGACGGTTCGTATACCTTGAGAGGTGGAGCCAATGGTCAAGATGCCACTTCCTTGCACGGACGTCCTCCTTCAGCTGCTTCGCGGACATTTGCCACACCATCGGTCCCATCCATCCCAGCCCATCCAGACTCGCATCACTATGCTCCACCTGTACCTCCATCGCTTTCTAGACCCGAACTTGAACAGCACCAGCCTTCTACAGGAGGTTATTACCTGCCTCAGAGTCATGCTCGTCAAGGTGGCTACCCGGGCCCAAACGGACAGCCGCATTTTAACCAGCTCGACTATACGAGGGTTGGACATTGGACAGACGTTCAGAGTACAGCTGAGCCTACATCTGAATCGGGTCCACTGCAGGAACGTAGCGTCATTCCGCCTCCTGCTGGTTCTCATCCCGACTCGCAAGCATATCATCACCCCGGCTCCGGAGTCGATGTAAACGGAGGCCTATCTACTGTCCCTGTCGGCACTGCACCTTCGGGCCACATGGTCCCCCATCCGAACCCAAACTTCTCCCCCATTCTCACCCAATTCCCGATATCGACCTCCCCAGGCAGTAGCAGAAGTGGGAGCCATGTGTCCTTTTCCGGTGTCCCAGGGTCTGGCTCTGGTGTCCATTATCAGCACCCTGCGACATCGGCACCCATGACCAACGGCCATATGTGGGAAGGGAATGGCAATGCGGCAGCGGCGGCGGCGGCAGCAGCAGCAACGGCAGCTCGAGTGTGTACACCAGTACCGCCCAGGATTGACACATCCATTGCGGGCGTCAACTCTAGTCCTGTGAGCGTAACTGCTGGAGGGAGTGTCAGTGGAAGTGCGAGCTCGAAACTTGGGCCGTTGACGCCGTCTACGAACCTCCTCACGCGGGATCCTGAAGATGAGCGGGTACTGGACCTCTTGAGTCGGGGTGTTGTGGCGCCTGGGTCAAAACCTGGTGCCGAGGGGAATCCCGTTCCTGGTGGGGTGAATGCCGAGGGAGAGCTCGTCAATTCCGACGAGTAAGAGAAGAAATCAACAGGGTCCTACTCGCCTTCAGGTAGGTATCTTCTAGCAGACCTGAAAGCACCATGTTGATCCCTAATTCCAGGTACCAATATCGCCGAAAACCGAAAGTAGGATCCCCAGTAAAGCAATTTGGCGACCTTATAATCAAATTCTAGTAATCGTCTACTATATGGGGGCGCATTCCGAGTGGCAGTCGCGCACCTTTCTCGCGGGCCTGGTCGCTCGGTGCGCCTTGTAAATTACCCAAATCGTTTCTCCCTCTTCGTGGAGTGGGCTCTTCGTTCACTGACATCTATGCTACTCAACGTACGTCGATGGACTATCCGGCGTGTCGTAATTCGTTTATTCCCTGTTTGTTCGCTCCTGCACCATATGCGAAATCTTGCCTTGTTTTATCCCGTTTTCTGTCTACACATCTGTGGCTTCGTCACTTGCTGTCGAGTGTTCGTTTTATCGTCCTACTCCCTGTATGATCGCACTAGGCATGTCTTAAAATCTGATCAAACCACACATCCTTTGAAACAAGGAAAGGTTAGAAACTGGACGTTTTGGGGATCTCCTATATATCGACAATGAAAGAAAATAATAAAATAGCATTTAAAATCGATAAAGCGACACCATATTTATCTTTAAATAATAACTTCTGACCCTCTTTCTGGCCAGTGACGAAGGGCAACAGGAACTCTAACTAGATCGCTACCGGCGGAAGCGTAGATATCTTCCTTTTTCCATAGTCTGGAAGGACTTCTATTGGGAACGGACGGCCCTTATGTATGGACTTCCAGTGGCGTTCCATGCCCCCACGCCGAATCATTGCATCACTAGTCGCAGCAAAGGTGAGACACAGTGAGTGCGATCACATGAAAGCTTACCATTCAGAATCAGGGCATTTAAACTTCTTCGTTTGGCCTTTCACATGGTCCTTCACGTATGATGAGGCAAAGAACCTAGCAGGGCTATGCGGAATTGAACTTAGTGAGGAATTTCTTCCCGTCATGAATGAACTTACTTTGCTCTCTTCTTGCAGGAGGTGCAGCCAAAGGCCTCTCCGGGGCAAGCAAACGGGCGATGCCGAAGGTGGGAACGGACGCAGCCAACTGCTCTCTCCAGAGAAGTTTTCTTATGTCCACAAATAAGACACTTGTACGCTTTACAATCGACGAAAAGGGTAAAAATGGAACGGTCTGACTTTTGCCAGGCCACTTCCGGACAGTCGGGGACATGCAATACTGCTCTAACCAGTGTCTGGCCTTCTTCACTGGATAGTACTGGTTCAGGTTGATTATTGAGAATGAAGGGAGATTCCTTGACGAGTCCATAAAGCTGAGATAACGCATCATTTGGAAAATACGAATTGCTGCTGAAAGCAGTCGCAGTGTTACCGTGGGGGAATGGCGCGGTCGAGAGGTGAGAGGGATGAATCCTAGAAGGAGTTGAGCTACCTGAGAGTGATGGGCCAAACGGGAGATAAGCAAGAGGTTGAGAATAGGGGTTGTTAGCTGGGTGAGGTTGGGCCGTTAGGTTATCTAACGCGCCATGGTTAGACTCTGAGAAGCGGATCAGTCCAAGGAACAAAGAAAGATAAGTCTTGAACCGAGGCACCTGAGATAAACGGCGCTGTGTATGCATCCATCTCCAAGCCAAGAGGACAGTGATCGTTTCGAAGTCGTGATGAAAAACCGCGTGTTCGTGACATATCTGTATTGAGGCGTTCACTATAAACCTCCCCGAGGCCTGGTGCTGCATAGGATATCATGGCCAACAGCTGAGAGCCGGGCGGGGATGGACCTTGTTGTGAAGTAGAACATCCCGTATTTTGGCTGTACTCTTGAGTACCTGGCGGCGGGTCCACTAAGTACGTCGCTTCTGTAGTGAAGTGTCTATCTGGAAAGCAGCTTGGTACCGTCGTTGTGCTTGGCATTGATCTGGATCCTGGCGGACCCAAACCCACTCTATCCATATCAAAACCTATATAATATTTATCAGAATGACGTTAAATCAAGATTTCAATGGCAACAAACCAGGATAATTGCTCCATCGGTATAGTAGTGGGTCATTGAAAGAGCCGATTCGATTGCCTTGTTCCGCCTCGATTCGTGGGGCGGACATACTTGGCCAATCTCTTGGGTAAAAGCCTTCGAACTTGCATTTTGCGATATTGGTGGTTGGATTAACGTAATCGACGGTATCCAGCAGAGGCGCACATCCAGGCCCGGTTGGAACGGTACCATAGTAAGGAAAAGGTGATAACTCGACATTTCTAGCCTCGTGAGCAGCAGGAGAAAAATAATTCGATATGATGGCGTCTGAAGGAGTAGGATTATCCCACCATGGACCTTCGGGAAGGCGGACGCGTGAATGTCCTTCACTCATCGGTAAGTGTCCTCTGAGATAGTTTTCAGGGGCTCCTGTATTTCCTGCACATCCTCCCATGTCAGCTGTCCTGCTCAAAGGGGCCTGGTTGTTGCCGCGCCCACCAATTGCGCTCTTGTCACTTGACGGGACTTGAACACCTCGACTCAACCGTGCAAAGGAGTGAGCACTGTTAGATGAATCCCAGTTCAAAGCTGGTCTAGGAGCCACTGATTGATATTGCGGGAGGACATATTCATGAGCATCACATCGAGATGATGTTTCCCCAGCTCCCTCTCTGTGGAGTAAGCCGGGAGGAGAATCAACTGCTGTCATTGAGGTACGACTCGATTCTTCTATAATGCCTGTAGGAATACCAACGGTGGTGGTGCGACAAGGCGAGATGGCCTGGATGGCGGTGACGCCGGTGACGGATGGATTACCAGTAGCTATTGAGAGTACGGTATTTCCAGGAGATAATGTGCTATCTTGGTGGTTCGGTGCTCCACGGCTTGCAGATAGGATGCCAGCTGATTCCTGGCCAGTCGAAGGACCACTAATGTTGGGATTTGCCTCGACTCCAGGGCTTCTATCACCTGATAAGTAGAGATGATATGTTGTATAGCCTCCGAGGCCTAAAAAGAGTAAAACGGCTGTTATAATGGTAACGCGCGTAACGTGTTTCGGACCACGTGAACCTTTGGGCGATTTTGTGTCTTTATCGACAGAATTGTTGGCTTCAGGTACATTCGTGCTTCTTTTCGGTGCCATATGTGCGGGGACAGAAGAGCGATTGACGAGATGGGAAAGCTGGTTGGAACCATCAGTTTGAAAGCTGAGACTGTCTCAGTAATAGTCATTAGAAGATCTAATCGGACACTTACATCCATTCATCTACGGAGAGAATCGTTTTGGTCGAGTCCTCATGAACCACTAGGACAGTATGCACCGAGTGGGCCAACCCGCTCACACCCCAAAATGGTCGGGGTGGTTCGGGAAAGATCTCATTCGCGCAGGATAGCCCCATGTCCATCCCATCGAGGTATATGCGACGTCGTGCTTGGTCTGGAGAAAAGGGACCTGATATCCAGACGCCTGTGCCTAGAAGGTGCTGTGTTATCAGAGGAAGGCACTAAGAGCAGTGAACGAACCATTGAAAGTGAATGAAGTGGAAGATCCCGGATTCCGAGTGGAGCTTAGTGAATTATTGTGAAAATCGCCGCTTATCATTGACGAGGAGTATTTCCATTCATCGGGATTGAGGTAGGAAACCTGATCAAAGTTTTGATCATCGATTGTGTAGTTTTGGGAAGGGCTGGGAATAGGGGTCGCGAGACATTTTGTGAACAAGGGGGTATTGGATAGGACATGGAAGAGCCCAAGGAGGAAGCGCGCCGTTGACATTCCTGGAAAGGGAATGAATAACGGCCTCTTTTGTGATCCCTGTATCCTTGTTAAACACATAGATGTGCTCAGAGAGCCAAAAAAGTCACCTACTTGGCAAAAATTGAAGTGCGAGCAAGCAGCCTTTCCTAGTTTTTTCCATGCTTATAGGGGGATCGACAATTTTACAGACTCTTCTTGAGCATGGTTCGATCTGCAGCCGTAACTAATAAAGTCGATCCTGTGGCGGCCTATTCAATGCTCGCCGAATTGATGGCCAACTGCTCGTTACACGTAAGAGGAAGGGGCTGCAAAATAGCTGGTTAGGGCCTTTTGGTTCGTAAACTGAATACTGTTATGGGCCGTGTATGTTCGTAATGTCGAACGAGAGCTAGGACTGCATCCGAGGGGCCTCAAACGACCGCGTGCTGATTAATTTTGGCTGTCATCCATTCATTTTTGTTTAGCGCAAGCCCTATGGTCTAAACTCGTTCGTGTATGCTGTGTGGCCAGGCCGCCTTGTCGATCCGCAGGGCAGGGCATACATTTGCCATAGATTCACCGATTCAATTGCATAGGTAACCTGTCTGGCGTTCGTCAGATCCCTTTGCCTACTTGCTGATTCGAGTATGTCACAATATGACAAGGCAGAGAAAGGGATCTGATTCCTGTCGCCGACTTTCAATTTACTTTACTGCAGATACATAGCGCGGAAGTTTCATATTTCTTGCTCCACATTTTCGCTATGCAATCGCTAAATTTTCACTGTACTCTATTACAAGGCACACGAAAAGATCACCGGCCAAATTCCTTCTCGCTTCTGTCGTCGCATGGAGTCGATCGATCGTTTCGGCGCTGCTTACAATTCTGCCATCGTATGATTATGTCATCCCAAATGCATAAGCCCTTCATTCCGGATTTTCTTTATCCCGTCTAACAACGGGGGTTGTGTATTTTGATCCTAAACGCACCGGATGAGACATAAATCCGACATCATAAAATCAATTTATTTCTATTGATGACTACGATTGACAGACGAAGGTCTTGTTTGTCAATGAGATGCCTCGACGATGCGAGAAGAAACGGAAGACTACACCAGCTTTCTGGGAAAGTGACTATGGTGATTTGCTTCTGGACGAATGAAAGTACAAGAGGAAGAAAGTAGTATCAAGGACTTCATAATTCCGGATCCTCATTCTTCCAATGACGAAAGATATAGGGATTCAACTAGGGCGCTACAGGCGGAAGCATAAATATTTTTCCTTTTCCATGATCTAGAGAAGTCTCCATTGAGAAGGAACGGCCCTTGTGCATGACATTCCAGTGACGTTCCGTCTGTCCCCTCGGGTCGAATCATTACATCGCTAATCACCGGAGGTGAGACGTGGTGACGGTGGTCAATATGAGAGATTACTATTCAGAATCAGGACTTTTGTAAATTTTCATTTGGTCTTTTCACGCGGTGTTCCGCAAATGAGGAAACAAAGAATCTGGCGGACGGCGGCAGAAGCGAAACTGGTGTGCGGGCCCACCTGGCTTATATGGTTAAATCAGGCACATATGGCAGCTTCTGATGGGTTTCCCTCAGGAAACGGGCTCGCCGGGCTCGTCGTGCAGGAGGATGATTTGCAACTGTATCCAAGATTGTTATTCGGGAATTCGGATGTCCGTGTGTACGATTGTATAGTATATTAACGCTTCGGTTTCGATCGATTTTGGCCCGAAATTACAGCCGGCAGGGTGGCGGTGAATATTCTTACCCCGCACCCAGCAATACCATCACGCCGTTCGAGGGTCGGTCACGGCGCCTAGGATTTCGCCTGGTTCGAAGCATAATTCTTCTGGTACCCATCACATCTTGCCGCCTACATCCGAACCATTTGATCGTCTTCTTAAATTGCTTGGGTAGCCATCGTTCTAGCAAGAATGAGTAAAAATACAGCGTTATCTATATTAAACTTTCAGTAAACATGAGAAACAAGATATGGATTCACCTACTTGACTTGTAACCCTGCGACTGCATTCTTCCCTGTGTAACTGGGATATACGAGCCCACACTAGGGCGCTGCCAGCAAAGACGTCTACTTCTTGCGTCCTTCATACTCTTTGAAGGCTTATATCGGGATGACCGACGCTTGTGCATGGAATTGCATGGGTGTTGCATGGTAGCTCACTCGAATCCAAACTTCTTCCCTATACTCACCCAATTCCCCATATGAATATCAGCCGGAACCCGTCAGTAGCAGAGGTGGAAGCCATGCGTCCTTTTCCGGTGTGAGCGGTCCCCCGGAGTCGCTCGCGTGTCCGTCATCAGCATCTTACGATATCGGCACCCGCGAATAGCAGCCGTATGTGCGAAGGGAATACCAATGCTGCAGCAACGGCAGCCTGAGTGTGTACTCCAGTACCTCCCATGATTGACACGTCCATTTTGGGCGTTAATTCGAGTCCGGTGCGCGTTACTGCTAGAGGGGGTATCCGTGGGAACGCAAGCTCGAGACTTGGACTGCTACATCGTGTACGAACCTCCTCATGCGAGATCCTGGAGACGAACTGGTACTGGGTCTCTTGAGCGATGACATTGTGGCACCTGTGTCGAAGAATAGTGCCGAGAGGAATCCTGTTCCTCGTGTTGTGAATGCTGGGGCGAGCTCGTCAATTGCGACGAGCGAGAGAAGAAATCAGCAAGACGCTGCTCGCCTTTTGGTAAGTATTCTTCTAGCAGACCTAAACTCGCTATGTTGACCCCACTCCCAGGTAATAATACCGCCGAAATACTGAAATTAGTTTCCTCAGTAAGCTTCCCCAGGAGAGCAATTAATTTGGCGGCCTTATAATTAAGTTCTAGTAATTGTCTACTATATGATGACGCATTCAGAGTGGCAGTCATGCACTCTTCTCGCGGGCCTGGTCGCTCCTTTGCGCCTTGTACATTACCCAAACTGTTTCTCCCTCTTTGTGGAGGGGGCTCTTTGTTCGCTGACATATATGCTACTCAACGTTCAATGGACTATCCGGCGTGTCGTGATCGGTTCTCTCTGTTTGTTCGCTTTTGCACCATATGCGAAATCTTTCCTTGTTTTATCGTTCCTACTCCCCCTGTATAATCGCACTAGGCATATCTTAGAATCTGATTCAAAACAACGCATCCTTTCAATGAAACACGGAATGTTTAGAAACTGGTCCCTTTCAGGCTCTCAGTATATCGACAATGAAAGAAAAGAATAAAGTGAAATCAGCGAGTACAGCGAACGAACCATGGATGGTAAGTGAGGCAGAAGATTCCGGATCCTGAGTTGAACTCAGTGAATTGTTGTGAAAATCACCGTGTGTCATTGGCAAGGAGTGTTTCCATTCATCGCAATTTAGGTAGGAAACCCGATCAAAGTTATTATCATCGATTGTGTAGTTTTGAGGAAAGCTGGTAACAGGATTCGCGAGACATATCGTGAACAAGGAGGTATTGGCTAGGACGTGGAGGAGTCCAAGAAGAATAAGCGGTGTTATCATGTGAGTTTTTTTAGCCCTATTTGTTCGTGAGCATATATATGCGCTTAAAGAACGACAAAGTCACCAACCTCGACAAAATCTTCTGACAAAATCGGAGTGTGAGCAAGCAGTAAGGCTTCCCTCAAACGGCTAGTTTCTTTTATCCATAGAGGAAGGCCGTCTATTCTTCTATTCAATCAGCTCGTACAGCGGCCGGCGGCCCTAAGAAGTAATCTCGTTTGGCTGAGTAAAAGCTTTGGCTTGACCGGCCCCCGCCGCGTTCAGAGAGCTGATTAGGTGGGAGAATGAGACAGAAGGTCTTCCGACAATCTTACAGACTCTCCTTGAGTATGGTTCCATTTGAAGCCGTAACTAACGTGACAGTTGGTCTGGTGGCGATCTATTCAAATGCTCGGTGTATTTAACAGCCGACTGCTCGTTACGCGTCAGAAGAGGGGCTGTAAGATGGCTAGTTAGGGCCTTTGATTTGTAAAACTGAATTCTATTATGGGCCTTGTATGTTAGCAATGTCGAGCGGGAGTATTAATGGTCGCGTGTACGAGTGATTGATTTTGGCTGTCATCCATTCGCTTTTGGTTAGCGCGAACCGATGGACCGATTCGATTGCATAATTAACTCTTCTGGCACCCTTAAGGTCTCATTCCCTATTTACCGATTCGAGTAAGCCACGATATGACATTAGCGACAGAAACGGGATTCCTGCTTTCGACTTTACGCTACATAAAATACATGACGGAAACCTCCAACATTTTGGTTTTTCCATGCACCACATTTTCGCTATGCAACCGCTAAATTCTCACCGTACTCTATCACGAGGCACATGAAAGGATCGCATAAAGTGGAAAGTCTTGTGTAATTTCCGTAGCCTAACGGAAAGAAAGCTTGGGAAGTCGGAACGCTCGAAGCTCCGATATTCTAAGCGGAAAAATAGCCGCCAATTGTCTTCTTGCGTCTGTCGCGTAGAGTCAATCGATCGTTTCAACGCTGTACGTGCCTGAAATGACGCCATCATATGATATGTCATCCCAAATGTATAAACCCTTCATTACGAATACAAAGAATCTGGCAGACGGCGGCAGAAACGGGAATTGGAAATTTACATGCCCTGGCCCACCTGCCTTATATGGTAAATTAGTCACATATGTCATTCCCGACGCAAAAGCCGGTTTA
>KN824352.1:99914-112186 GCA_000827415.1 Serendipita vermifera MAFF 305830
TACGACTGCTTTCTGCCCTGTGATATTGGCGTATACGAGCTCAGACTAGGACGCTGTCGACGGAGCTGCAGGTTTCTTTCGTTTTCCATACTCTGGAAAAGTTTCTATCGGGAATGGACGACCTTTGTGTATAGACTTCCAGTGACGTTCCATCCCACCACGCCGAATCATTGCGTCGCTGGCCGCCAGACGTGAGACGCAGTGATAATCGCTCTACAAGGACTCACCATTCCGAATCAGGGCATCTGTACTTTTTTGTTTGGCCTTTCACATGATCCTCCACATATGAGGACGCGAAAAATCTTGCGGGGCTACACGGATGTGAACTCGGTCAAGGGACTTCACCATGGTGGATAAGCGTACCTTGTTCTTTTTTTACAGGAAACACAACCAACAGCTTCACCGGGACAAACAAATGGTCGATGGCGAAGGTGAGAACGGACACAGCCGATCGCTCTTTCCAGAGAAGTCTTTAGTTCTCCACAGACGAGACATTTATACGTTTTAGAGTCCACGAAAAGAGTGAAAACGGAACGGTCTGATTTTCTCCAGGCCGCTTCTGGGCAATCCGAAATATGCAATATTCCTCCAACTAGTAGCTGGCCTTCTTCACTGGAGATCAACGGTTCAATTTGGTTATTGAGGACAAACAATGACCTTTCGACCAGTCTGTAAAGCTCTGATAAGGCGTTATTTGGAAAGTACGATTCGCTGCCAAACGCGGTTCTGGAATTGTCGTGATGCATCAGGGTTGAAACAGGAGGGTCGTGGCTGATTGTGGATGCTAAGGTTGTTGAGCACGACGGGCCGTATTGGTCATATCGAGGATGCCGGCTATTGAAATCTACCAATGGGAGGAGTAAGGCGTCTAACTCGAGGGTCGTATCTGAGAAGCTGTTTAGTTCCAAGTGAAAGAAAGATAAGATTGGATCGAAACACCTAGAGAGGAAGGAACAGTGCAAACGTTTGCTTGTAAGCCAGCATCGCCCGGACTTGGTGGAAGGCCGACTGCTCGTAAGATTCCATCAAAAGATGAATCATGAAAAGTCGCATCCTGTTTTTGATTTCCGGTGGATGTAGACACCGACACCTGGGAGCCAGGGAAGAAGGTATCCTCTTGGGGCTGATATATTAAGCTTGGGTAGTCATTTGAGGTTCCTTCGGCTGGATTTGAAAAATACCCCCCTTCAGTAGGAAGTTCATTCCCTAGCAAGTGGTTCGGTATCATCATAGCAGCTGGAAACCTTTCGGAGTAATTGGAGTCCCCTGTATGATTAACGGACGCTGGATCAATTTGATTAGAACAACCACCAATGAATAATCTAATAACCACAAACTATGATGGTCGCCCCATTGGTGCAATGGTTGGTCCGGATAGTAAGAGTCAATTCGATTTCCTGGTTCTGACTCCATTTGGGAGGTCAATAAATTGAGGAACTCTCTCGCGTAGAAGTCACTAGATTGATGGGCGGGCTTGCTATTGGTCGGAATGAGGCCAATAGTGGTATTTGACGCTGCCGGTCCAGCAATATCGGAGGAAGTTTCATTTCCAGTGCTTTCCCCTATACTACGTGAATATTCCCTCGAGATCACATCTGGTCCAGGGCCAACTTCGATGACAGCGCTCTCAGGAACATTACCAGTGGTATTCCAGTCGAATGGCGGGAAGTTGGATCCAAATTCCATCACAGGATCGTCCGATCCGAAACCTCTTATCGATTCATCGGCCCCCCATGAGGGGGGATTTACGGGTGAATTCCAGGGTGGAAGAGGGTGCCGATCAGCCGTTCTCTCATTTTCCTGCACCTTAGAGTCTCGTGAATCGTGACCCCTATTCTCTGTATTAACCAAGCCAGTATTGAGGATTGGTGACTGTGAACTCTGGTTACCAGACACCAGCCCTGAATAGCTGGTTGCAAAGGTAAGAGACGGGTGTGAAGGGGGAAAGGGAGGTCCAGTATTGGACTTTGGAAGTACTGGTGGTGAAATCAACCAGCCGGGAGGGACCCTTTGGGGGTCTGATAGGGGCGTTTTTTTGCGCTTCGTTCCGCCTATCGAATCTCTAGAAGTGTATGTCCTAAGGAACGCAGGCCTGAATGTAACCGATTTTCGGCTCGGTGAATCGGGGGGACTGCTTTCCCTACTGAAGACTACAAGCCCTGACTGATCGCCCTTCGGAAGCGATATATTAGGGTCCAGCGACCATGGTGGAAATAGGCTTTGAATAGTAGGCCCCTGAAACTCACGAGAATTCACCATTTCGGTCAGTGATTCGATGGCAACGCTCTCGGGAACATTTCCAGCCGTATTCGAGTCGAATGGCGAGAAGTTGGCTCCAAATACTCTCGTAGAGTCGTTGATCGATATGGGAGATCTTATAGATCCGTCACCTCGCCATGAGACACCACCACTCGCGGAGAGTATACCTCCAGGTGTGTCCATAGTATACGGTGGGAGTGGCCTTCGAAGCCTAGAATGTTGAACCTCAAGAGCAATAAACCTCTCTTCCAGTGATTCGGGGCGTATTTGGCGTTGACGATATATCAGGGCTCCAATGATGCATAGGAAAAGAAAGATAGCAGGTATGATGCTGCTGAGAAGAATAGTAGTAAGATTGGGGGGACCAGTGGATATCTCCTCGTCCTTCATGAGCCTGTATTCCTTCGCTGCGGTTTTGTAACTGTCTTCTGATACCGTAGTGTCGAGAATGGCTGACGTATAGGATTCATTGAAAGCAGGGTGAGGATTGTTGCTTTGGATACTGCGATACTTTAGTAATCACTTTATAGGTTTCCGTGGTGCTACTTACACCCATGCATACATAGATAAAACCGTTTCCGTCGAGTCATCATGTACCACGGTTACGGTGTGTACCGTGTGCTCCAAATGATCTGCGCTCCAAAAGGGTCGAGGCGTGTCGGAAGCACCGGAATTGGCATAGAATATTCCCATATCTTCTCCATCGAGGCATATGCGACGCCGTGCATGGTTTAGCCCAAAGGGACCCAGTAGCCAGACACCGGTGCCTAGAGTAGACCAAGAGTCAAGAGCTGTTTGAGTGCAAGATAAGGATCTAACGAACCATTGAAGCTCAAGGAGGCGAAAGATCCCGAATTTCGAGTGGAACTTCGTGAGGAGTTGTGAAATCGATCAAGGTGTTGCGCTAATGACGGCGAATGTTCCCAGTCTCCAGGATGCGCATAGAAAATAGTGTCAAGATCATAGCTATCGATTGTGAAATTTTGAGAGTGGTTAGGAACTGGGCGTGCGAAGGCTTGTATGGATGATGTGATGATAACGAGAAAGACGAGGAGTCCAAGGGCGATCATTTCATTGAGGGTCGCTACAAAGGAGGCAGGACGCATCGACTTCGAGACATTATTCAACGTTAAACCATGATGTAAACGCGTATCACTGACCTTAGGCTCAGAACCAAGAGATAGAACCTTGGTGGTACGTGCGCCGTGTTGAGAGCAGGCTCGAGAGTTGCCCAAAAACGTGAAAGGAGTTATGCGCTTATATAACCCGGGGATCCAGAGTATACTATCCAGCCTCTAGCAATGGTCTTACAGACTCTTGAAAGCTTGGACCCGATTCATTCGTGTCTTGACCAATGGCGTAAGAGAATGGCGATCGATCCTTTGGCGTCTCGTCCAATCACAAGCTGAGTTTTACAAGCGGCTGTTCGCCTATGAGGGAGGCTGTAATATAGTAGACTGTTTAGGGTTTGCGTATGGGATTGAATAGGCTGACACATCGTGCCATTAGCATAAGCATGTCATGGAAAAAGACAATGGTTCCACTGGTTCGCGGTCTAGCTGCTCCACCAATTGCTAGTCATTTTCCATTTCGAGGCCTTCTAGTATTCTGTTAATTCTGTTTGTTTAGGTGGCGACGTAGGGATTTTGAAACCGGTGGCCATGGTCGTAGGTTGAGTGACTCTTCTCGCTGATGCCCATTTCCTGCGATGGTCGCAACCTAAAAAAACCGACTATTTTCAGGGAGAAACTAAAGTAATCACGTTCGTTCTGTCTAAATCGGAATAAAAAAGGTCACTTGTGTCTAGCACTTGCTTTACCCCGTCGTCTGCCCAACGGCCTCATCACACATCCTTTGCAAAATACCCCTTTTCCATAGTTCTTCACTGCTCCCGTCATAGAGCGTGGAGTAATGAGGTATCGAAAACCGTATCTCCTTTGTGTATTGACGTCTAATAAGGGCGGTCGACTCGCCTCCGCAGATTGGCGGTTTACAATTGCAATGAAAGATATCCTCAGGTGCAGTACTTTGTTTAGTAGACATTCAAACCATCGGTAATATAAACAGCTGTAGCTCGGCGTGGTCTTGGGAGATGTCACGATCCGGTCCTGGCAGATAAACGAGGGCCGAAGGTGTTTACTTCGGCTCGCAGAGCGCCCTAACGGGTCTATCTGAAGTCTAACACAATCGGGTACGAATAGGCTGACACAAGGAGGTTCGAGAGCGAGGAGAGACGAGCTGAGGGGACGAAAGAGGACAGGAAACGAAGTGATTCGAACTAGAGAAATTGTACAAAATACGTAGGGGTTTTCATAGATATTTTCGAGAACAAAGAAAGGATTCTGAAACGATTTCGAGAGCGGTACGAATATTCTTGGAAAACGGCCGAGGGATAATTAGGGGTGGCGCGCGAGGAAGAGACGGGTCTAACGGTTCGTACTCGAGTCGAACCCGGTAGCGTAGGATCCCAATCGATTCGAGGCGCGCCAAATCTCGGGGATAGAGATAGATGTCCCCGGCACGGCCTATAGCTGTCGGCCATGCCAGCGAGCCAAGCGCTGGTGGAGCTTGGGCGGCTATGCGCTCGAGTCGAAGTCGTGACAGGAGAGGACCAGCCTAGGCGTTGCAATCACCACCAATTTGCAAGCCTTTTGGACGCAGGATCACCAGGCAACTTAAATTACATTCTACTAAATATACGCTCGACTTCACTTACGGCTCACGGGCATGCACGTTGGTGTGTGACCGCTGGCCACTTGATCGCAAATTCAAGTGGGTACCTCTCTAACCGGGATTCCGGGATAATTTGTCAACACGGTAAGAGCTTAGCGCCTCAATTCATCCCCGCAAGCCCGTCGCGTACCCGCCACTCAATTGAAGAACCCTTTAGCGCCCGGACCCTGTCGCCGATTGTCAACTTTTATGCACTTCCCACATATTGATAACCACATTGACGAAGGTACAGCCTTTGTGCGGTCTCAATTTACGCACCATCTGATTACCAGCGGCATTCATCTCGTCAGGGGGCTGCACACCGGCCGCGGCCTTGTGGTCGATACTTTGGGGTCACCTACCCCTTGAGTCGAGTTCTTGTCCATCTATTCACACGATACGATGCCGTATGGGCCTATAATGGGATGTAATGAGCCAAAGTTATGGTCCTCCAGCATACTCTGGCGACGACATCGGGTCAAGAGGTTCGAAATTTCTGCGCTTCTGTCAGGTGCTACATGTTCTCTCGTCACGAGGGCCATATGATCAAGTTGCCCCCAAATAATGTATAAAGCCCTCACTCGTGCGCGAAACCCATCCCCAAGTCGTTACACCCTCACCACCCAAAATGGACTCTCTCCCCATTAGAAACCATGAGTATCCCGTACCAATAGCCCAACGTCCTACGCAAAAAAAAGGCTACGTTCAGCGGCAACGTCCGTTTTCGTTTCAACCCCGCTTTACAGAGGTCAAGACGCAACCGCTCAACAACTACGGATTCCCCGAGCCAGGCATACAGGTACGTTTATCACATGATTTGATCTACTCTTTTATTTGCCTACTTTTATTGACCCCACATCTTTACCGGTCGCCTCTCATTCAATTAGTCTCCTACTGCTCGTCAGGTAATTGCTAAGGATTACCTCGTCTCCGACGAGACTTGGGAAGACATTTGTAACCACGCTCAAGATATCGACTTCATTGTCATAGGATCCGGTGTCAGTGACTCGAATTTCCTTTGCTTGGCTTGTCAATCCACTAAGACAGGCACTCGCATCTTAGTTCACGGCATTGGCGTTCATCGATCAGACGCTAAAGCAAGATCCATTCAAAAAAATCATTTGTCTCGAGAGAGGCGGTGAGTTTTGCCCCCGACTACTCTAGTTTGACTGATTATTGCTTATAGACTTTTGGCTGCCCGACCACTTTCAGAATCTTCCCCTGCCTTTCAAGTACACTCTTGGTGGACCGAGTGAGACTTTCCCGTTCACATTGTCCAAAGAGACCTACAAAAGCGACATTGGGTTTGTACACGGCTCGTGTCCTTTCTTTGGAGGCCGCTCGACATTCTGGTCTGCATGGTCGCCGAGTCCACCAAAGAAGCTCATGAGAAACTGGCCAGAGTGTATGATTGAGACAGCACAAAATCCAGAGTTCTTCGAGCGTGCCAAAACACTCATTCGCGTTACCGATCCTGACGAAATTGGAGTCCCATACAAAAACTTACAAAGCCAGGTCAATGATCGCCTGCAGCAAGGCAAAGCCAATAATCAAATCCCTACTGCGGAAGAGGTATTCCCGGCGCCTATGGCAGTCTCGTCCATCGCGCAAACGTCGGTGATCCATTTCACCAAATTCTCCACCCCCGGGCCACTCCTTGGTTTGTACAAGCAGCAACAGAAGCTGGCAGAACAGAATAAAGGCGCACCCTTGCTCTTTGCGACAAAGACCGCGGTGGAGTATCTCATTACCGAGGTTGGCTTCCCGCCACCGGCATCAAGTGTCGGTGAGGAGGTCACCGTGAAGATTGTGCGCACTTCCCGCTTTACAGATCTCCCAGTGACGCCAGATCGCACCAAGATTATTCTCTGTGCCGGTGCTTTCCCCAATACAACTTTGCTCCTCAACAGTTTCCAACACGTCCAACCGGTTACTTCCGTCGCTGGAAAAACGGTTACCGGTCATTTCTTATCCCATGTTGTCGGTCGTGTCAAGAGAAGTACATTCCATAATCTCAACAAGGAGAGCCTTGAGCTTGGAGCGGAATACTTAGCCGGGAGACACCCTCAAACCGAGCTACAGTACCACATTCAGGTCACCGCCATCACTTCCCCAGATCCAAACCAGGATGCCGAGGACGCTGCTCGGTTCTGTCCGGTATGCTTACGATTCCGGTTGCGTGGCTTAAATAACTGATTTTGGCATCCTATTTTACTAGGACTATGCTGCCGCTGCGAGTGAGGAACAACTGAGAGGCTCTGAGGATTACGTTATATTCGGTGCGTATACCCTTTCTATATGTCAAACAATGAATGACTCAGGCATTTATTTTTAGTATGCGCAACTTTGGGCGAGCTCAGCGAGAACAACCCAAAATCGTTCTTCAGAATGAATCCATATCCAACCAAGGATCCAACGGCCAACTGCGTTCTTCAGGTCGTCCTCGATCACAAGGACCTGGAATTGTGGGACCTTATGGACAAGGCTACATTCGACGCCATCGAGGTCATGGCAGGTAAGGGACAGGAAATTGAATGGTGGCATCAGCCCAAGCCGGCCGACAAGCCTGGTGTTTGGGAAAGATCTCGCCCGGGCGTTGAAACAATCCGAATGGAGGGTATTGTGCACGAAGCGTCCACCTTGCCAATGGGAGACGATAGAAATTGCTGCGTCGACAGCAACTACAAAGTGAAGGGAGTGTCGAATGTGGTAAGTAACCCCCACCCTTTCTTAGTAGATTTTCGAGTAATTATCAATTTAGTACGTCACTGGAGGGGCGCTTTTCCCAACTTCCGGCTCATGGTGCGTTCTCCGAATCTACACTTTGATACTTTTCTCACCAACCACAGGAATCCCACCTTGACGATGTGTGGATACGCACAGGACCTCGCCATTAGACTGACTCCGAAAAGAAACGACTGAGCGCGGCCAAACAGTTTTGTGTACACATGGCATCCGTAAAGGATGAGACCGTTTGGCCGTCTTCCTGAGATGTTTTGATAGCCGTTGTCTTCGAAGAAAGAGTAAAAACCAAATTTGTCCACATTAAACTATTAATGACTAGTAAAGAAACGAAATACTCATTCATTGGGCGTATCTGCTTGTTGCCGACTGGTACTGGTTTATACGTGCTGTAGCTAGGACGATACTGACAAAGACGTAGGTTTCTTTCTTTTTCCGTACTCTGGGAATATTTCTATTGGGAATGGACGACCCTTGTGCATAGAATTCCAGTGCCGTTGCATTCCCCCACGCCGAATCATCGCGTCGCTAGTTGCCAGACATGAGACGCAGTGATGATAGTTATATGGGGCTTACCATTCGGAATCCGGGCATTTGTATTTGTTCGTTTGGCCTTTCACATGGTCATCCACCAACGAAGATGCAAAGAACCTAGCGGGGCTATACGAAAATATGCTCTGTTAGAACCAACGTATCGTATCATCATCATAGATACATTCACCTCTTTCTCCTCTTGCACGAGGCGCAACCAACAACCGCTCCAGGGCAAATAAACGGTCGGTGGCCAAGATGAGAACGGACGCAGCCAATCACTCTCTCCAGAGAAGTTTTCTGACGTCCACAAATGAGACACATGTACGCTTTACAGTCGATAAATAAGGTGAATACGGAACGGTCTGAGTCCTCCCAGGCCGCATTTGGACAATCAGGGACATACAAAATTGCTTTGACCAGTGTTCGACCTTCCTCACTGGATAGCACTGGCTCAAGTTGATGATTGAGGACGAAGGAGGACACTTTAATGATCCTATAGAGTTCGGATAAGGCATCGTTTGGAAAATGTGAATCGCGGCCAAAAGTTGTAGTATTGTTGCCGCCACGGGATGGTGTGGCCAAAACGTGAGGGTCACGGCTGGTAGAAGGTATTGAATTAGATGAATGTACCGGGTCGTATGAGGGATATACGGATGGCTGAGCGTAGGGGTAGTTGGATGGGTTGGACGGGACCGTTAAGTTGGTGAGCGCGTCGTGACTCGTCTCTGGAAGTTGCTTATTTTGATGAATAAGGATGGATAGGCATTGAATCAGGTACCTGGAATGGAGGGGACAGAGTAAACACCTACTTTCAAACCATGGTCACCGGCATAATTCCAAAATCGCGACGAAGGATCAGCTGCTTGTAGTAAATTAGAAAAAGGTGGTTGATAAAAACTGTCGTCGCAGTTTGAAGCTAGGTTGGACATTATAGCCAATGGCTGAGAGTCGGGGAAGGAACGACTCTGTTGAAATGAAGTGGAGTACGCTGTATTCTAGTCGGCTTCTGGAGTATTTAGTGGCATGTTCATCATATACATTGCCTCCATCGCGAAATCCCTTTCTGGAAAGCGGCTTGGAACTGTCATTGCACTTGGCATTAATCTGGGCCCTGCTGGACGCGAACCCAATCTGCGCATATCGGAAGCTATTTAATCTCGATCAGAATACAGAAAAGAAAATGATTAGATAACAACAAACCATGACGAATATCCCATTGGCGCGGTGAAAGGTCGTCACTGAAAAGACGAGATTGACTGCTCCGTTCCGCCTCGATATGCGAAGCGGATATATTAAAGCCGCCATTGTCGTAAAAATCCTCGGGTTTGAAGGGCGCTATGCTGTCGACTGGGTTAATGTGATCGGCAGTGTTCAATGGAGGCGCATATCCAAGAGACTCGGCTGGCAGTATACCATGATCGGGAAGGGGAAATGACTCGACGTCTGTAGCTTCGTGGACAATAGGGAGAAAGGTATTTGGTACCATGGTGCGTGAAGGAATAACTGTGTTACTCCACGGTACATCTTCAGAAAGACCATTAACCACAAATCTCCCATTTTCATGCAGTTCCAAAGTTTCGTGATAGTTTTCTATAGGGTCGTTCCTAATTGGCATAGGTCGATTCGTATTAACAGTTCGGCCTAAAAGGGATCGATCGTTGCTGGGTAGACCGTCCGCGCTCTGGAGTCTTGAGTGGACCACAGGATCTCTATTGGACGGTGAACGAAAGGGAGGTATGCCGGGTGGAATGTCGTTTGATGCTTCTGTGTTCGCCAACCATAGAGATCGTGGGGGTGCCATAGCATATGTGAATGATAATACTTCGGGTTCCGCCTCGTAGCTGGCACTCGTTGCTAGCTGAACATTATTTCTTAAGGTGCCTTGGGAGGAGGCAGAACGAGGTGAAATGGCCTGCTGACGGCTTGAACTGCTAGTAGAAGTATCGAGCCAGCTAAAAGGCGCATTTGGGGTAGTGGGAGTGGAACGGCGTGAGTAGACGGGTCCCGAAGCACCAGGCGCCATAGATAGTAACACCGGCGGCGCGCCAGCTACTATGGGTCTGCGATGACTGATCCCTCCGAGCCAACTTCTTGGCTCCAAACTGCTTCCATTAATGTCAAAAGAAGTGTCATGAGGAATGCCAAAAGTGGTAGAGACACGACTCCAACTGGTGTGCCCGCCATTTGCATTACTGGTAAGGCAATCGACCCACTACCAGGCGCGTTTGAGATTAAGATATCACCTGGAAGGGCCATGCACTTTCGAGGGATTTCCGGGTTTGCATCGGCTACACGACGCCGACGGAGTATCACGTAGCCTACGAGGCATAGAAGGAGAAAAATGGTTGGTATGATGGAACCGAGCAGAATGGTGGTTGTATTGGGTGCTCTCGTGTCTTCGACAACAGAAGAATTCACTCCGTCCATGCGCGTACTACCCTCCGATACCGTAGTTGCGGGTACTGAAGAGCGGTTGACTAGCCGAGAAGGTGGGTGAGAGCTGCCGGTTTGAAAGCTGAAAGTGTGTCAGTGATAGTTAATAGACGAGTTGCTCTGACACTCACATCCACGCATCTATGGAAAGAATCGCTTGTGTAGAGTCATTGTGGACGACTGGGACAGTGTGTGTTGAGTGGTCCAAACCACTCACGCCCCAAAAAGGTCCGGGTGGTTCGAGAACTCGCGAATTTGCGTGGAATAGACCCATATCCGTCCCATCGAAGTATATGCGACGCATTGCTTGGTGTGGAGTAAACGGACCGGATATCCAGACCCCTGTGCCTAGAGAATGTTGAGTACTAGAAAAGCCGTGGATGACAGTGAACGAACCTTAGAAAGTAATCGCGGCGGAAGATCCCGGATTCCGAGTGGAGCTTAGTGAGTTGTTGTGGGAATTGCCGCTCGTCTTGGACGAAAAGTGTTCCCATTGTTTGGAATGCTGGTAGGAGATCCGGTCAAAGTCATGATCATCGATTGTATAGTTATGAGGAAAGTCTGAAATAGGAGTCGCAAGGCATTTCGTGGGCAAGGACGTATTGGCTAGGACGTGGAGAAGTCCAAGAAGGAAGAGCGATATTAGCATTACTGGAAATGGGATGAATATTGCGTTGGTTCGTATATCCTTTATAAACATAATAACATACTTAGGGAGTTCCAGAAATCACCAAAAATTGGCAAGAATCAGAGTAAGAGCTCGCTCGCTCGAACGTTTTAAGAGGGCAATTTTGGATCAATCCTGAATATTGAAAACCTGAGCACGCTTATGTATAAGAGGATTTTCATGCGAATACCATCTCGATAGCTGTTTACAGACTTTCCTTAAAGCATAGTATTCACTTTGAAGCGAGGAAAATGGCGCAGTTGACCCATCTAATGTTCTTTATTCAACTGCATGAACGTGGCGCGGCATCTTTGACAGCCGGCTGCTCGCTTCAAGTACGAGGAGGCTGTAAGAAGGCTGGTTATTAGTAATTTCTACTTTGTCAAACTGAATACCGTCATAGAGAAAATGTCCATAACTGTATCCAAGATTTTCTGGGGGATTTGGGCAACCTCGTGTACAATGGCGTGGTCTTTATTTATTCGGTTTGGCTTCAAACTACAGCAGGTACGGCGGTTACAAACGTCTTTACCCAGCGAAAATCAGTATGGGCTGAGCCGCGGTACCGCGCGTTCGAGGCTGTGGCCACGCCGCCTTGGCAGGCGAGGCTTTCTCTTGGCAGAAGCGTGCATCGCCCACCCAGCGAACTTTGTGGCCCCATATGAACCATTTAATCGTCTTTATGAAATGCTTGGGTGGCTCCTTTGAAAGAAAGACTAAAGATACAACTTTATATACAGTGAAATCTCAATGGATACAAAAAGACGAGATACACATTCAACGGGCGTAGCTAATCGGCAATTCCCGATCCTCTCTGTCCAGTGAAAATAGTTCTTGGAGCGCTCGTTAGAATCCTGCTAACGAAAACACGGATTTCTTTCGTTTTCCGTAATCCGGAAAGGCTTCTGTTGGGAATGGACGACCC
>KN824353.1:0-12042 GCA_000827415.1 Serendipita vermifera MAFF 305830
TCAAAGGGCTTCAAAAAGGTCTTTGGCTTGCTGGGAAAGGATGCCAGTAATGGAACCGAGGAAGTAAATGGACGCAACGCCTCTCGCTTTCGTTCGGGTCGAAGGGATAGCGAGTCTGCTCAGATGCCCCCCGTACCCGTGCCAAACCAATCGTCTACACAGGCTAGGACCGGTAATGAGGGCGCCCCGTTTTATCGGTCGCGGAACGCCCGCTCGATGGACGCGCTCAAATTGTTCACAAAGGCCTCCAAACCACCCACTCCAGCGTCTAAATCACATATGGCAACAGGGACAACGCACCAGCGCATATCATCTTCTGGTGCTGATAGCATGGATGCTCCCTCGAATATCATCGTCATCCGTCCTACGGGTGGAGAAGATAAAGATATGCCGGTATTACGTTCGGAAGATGAGGATGATACGGGCAATGGGAGTACGAGTACGGGGAGCGATCGGTCGACGCGTATGGGGCCTGGTTCTTATATCAGTCCTACCGATACTATTTCACATATGCCGACTTCTAGCGGTATTGGTGGTCCACCTCCTGCTGGAGCAAAGGGGGCCGTCTATTTACCAGACACTTCACCTCGGCCAAGCGAGATTAAACCAAAAACAACCCAGAACCCCACTTCCACCGAACGAATAGAACCACTTCCTATCCGATCACGACCTGCCAAGCCGAGTCTCTCCATCCCAATCCCACCACGAACCTCTCATGAAAAAGCCGCATCGGCATTTGCAGTCCTACCCTCACAAACGCCCATGAGTGGCGAATCTACCTCGATACCGGGTACAATTTCAGCATTCACACCATCATCACTACGGACAAAGGCACCCCCCTCCCCTGGATTATCCCTTCGACTCACTCCTTCCATCGTCATGAGCCGCCCAGTGTGGCCTTTACCGCCTCTCCCACCGATGCCAACCGATATAAAGTCGGTTACGCCTTCTCTCTCCGCTAATAGTGGGCCTGGGGGAGGACTATCGTGGAACACGTCCAATGGCAAAGTTCTACCCCTGTTCAGAGTCAGCCCGCCAACACGGTCCATGACAGGACCCAGTACGAGCTCTGGTAGTCCCTCAGATGCCGAAGGTGCAAGCGTCAGGAGATCAGTGTCCGTCAAATTGAACGCCATGCCAAGCTTGAGCGTTATGGGCGAGACGGAGCACGGCGATCCTGAAGCAGATGATATGATGGACGAGGATGAAGATGAAGATGCAGATGATGATATGGAGGACGAGGTCCCCATGGGTCGACCGTCGATCGACTCCATGATGTCCATGGATTCTGTCGCCAGCACAGACACCGTCCGTGGCCCTGCTCTCCCCCGTTTAACATTACCATCCGTTTCCACTTCGACCGTACAGCATGTTGCTGTGGCAGGTCCCATCGTACCTCCAGCAGACAAGGGCAAAGGAAAGGCTAAAAAGCCACAGGAGGACGGTGAAGCAAGTGATTCAGACGAGTCCGTCTATTACGACGCGCGTGGCTCAGTCTTCCTCTCGCCCAGAGAAGTCGCACAAGCCCTCGAAAGACGACACAGCCAGATCAGCCAACGCAATCGGGATTCGCGCCTGAGTATGACAGGTGGTGAATCAACTCTAGGAGTAGGCAGACGTGAAGGTGTACGAGACGCCAACACACATCGCGAGCGACGAGATTCCTCTTGGAGTTTTAGTACCGCTGGTAGGGAGAGCGTGTACCTCACGCCTTCGGAGGGATCCACGTGGAGCTCTGTGGCCACTCCTTCCGCACATGGGATCGCTACCGCTAGTGATCTTGCGCATTCTGGGTTTGCCACCGAGGTTGCGTCCAAGCGGTCTAGTGTTCCTGCCACTTTTGGTGCGGCTGCTGCTGGCTCGATAGGCTCGAGGAGGGGAGGGCTCAGTAGGTTTAGCATGGTGAATGCTGCTGAGCTGCCCAGTATCGAATCTGCAAGTTTGAATTTCGATGCGTCTGCTTTTGCGGCGAGAACGCCGAGTCCTGGTAAAGGTCATATTGACGGTCTACCCACAACACGTCGAGAAGGATTGCCCAACTTCGATGCGGCTGTCCCTGCTGCTGACAAGAGTATAGACGAGTCTGACGTATCGACGCCAAAGGATCGAGAAGTACGGACAGATGACTATTTCAATAGCAGAAAAAGCCAGATATCCGGTAGTCCTTCTGCCCAACGAAGACGAGGCTCGTTATCTGCATCGGTATCGGTTCCTGCTCCGATTTCTGAAGATACCAATGCCCAGGCGCGAAATGAGCAAAAGGCTCCCATTTCCCCTCTCAGCCCACTCCAATCATCCATTTCCAGCTCTACTTCCAACCGCCCATCTATACTCAACTACCCTAAACGACCTTCTGTGTACCGCCAGGCATCAAGAAGCATGGTCGACCTCTCGACTTCTTCTGATTTGGCATTAAATGACGATGATGCCGGTTGCGACGTAGACCACAAGGCTGAAGCAAGTCAACTCTCTGGACCTCCTACCCTAACTTCCTCTACACCAGTGCGGACAATGGCGTCACAAGCAGGGGGAGATCCGATGGCATGGCTGGTCCCTCCTCCATCTCCCTCAACAGGTCGACCGCCTGCACATCGTCAGAATACGCTCAGACGAGTATCCTCGTTTCCCCTCTTACAATCGGTCGATATGCCGATTACGTTGGTCGAGAAGCCACCACCGTCTTATCACGCCATTCCTAGGCGAGAAGAAGAGGGCAAAGAGATGCTTCCCTCGTATTACAATGATATCATCCTCGCCGGCCTCTTGCCGCGCAAAATGGAGTTTGACAAACCAGGTTTACAGGCCCGTGACCGGAGCTGGAAGAAGGTCTGGTGTGTACTCCAGGGTACCATGTTCCGCGTGTACAAAGTCGGTACGCTCGAAGTCAAGTTTGGCGCGCTGTCTTCTGCACCAGTCGCCGGTGCTGTCCCCATAAACAGCAATCCCTCCGTAGCAAACGCTGCAAGATCACGAGCGTCCACTTTTGGCGTTTCAGGACTTGCAAGTCGAAAGGGATCGAATGCTACACTCCCTGTAACAGAAGAATCGACGGAATCCGGATCAGGCGAAAAGGTGCTCTTGAGGGGTTCTGCCGGTAGTCGTACAGATGTTTTCTTGACCAGGAACCAGAATTCGCCTGGATTGCTTGCGCCACCTCCTGCCTCTCCCCCGTCTTCTGGTTCGGCCAGTGGCTGGAACTCTGGCTCGTCCCAGGCACCATCTCGTTCATCGTTTAGTAGTTCGCGACCCGTCACGCCCTCACGACCTGCTACTGCGGGCTCTATTCCACAATCCCCAATACAGGGTCGTGTAAAAGAAGAAAAGCCGACTGGACATGGGCCTGGTGGACGGAGTATCATTGATAATGGTGGCTTGGACATTTACACCCCAGCTAGTTCTGCTTTGATGCACCAGTATACGCTTCAAAACGCCGAGTCTGGGTTGGCGACGGATTATATGAAACGACGGAATGTCATCCGGGTTCGATTAGAAGGGGAGCAGTTTTTATTACAGTTACCGGGTGTGGAGGAAGTTGTGGAGTGGATAGAGGTGCGTTTAGCGGTTTACCACTTTAGGCTTTTGGTCCTGACGGTTCTTGTTTAGGGATTCCAAGCCGCCAGTAATATCGCACTGGACCTTGACGTAAGGCCCATGCCCAAAGGTGCTCTGTACCCTCGGTGCGTCAATTGTCTTGATTTTGGAGATATCTGTGGCTAACTCTCTATCTAGTCGAAGACGGCGCAGGAGACCTCGTCAGCCAGGAGAACCTGCTACTCAATCACCCTTGTCACCCCCACCCACGATTCCTGGAAGTGGATCCTTAACACCACGATCCAACGCGTCGTCATCCACACCACGCTCGGCCCCTGCGTCGTAGTCATTGACTCCCGGTGCCGGAAGGCGTTTCACCTTCAACGGTAGCCCTACTTTTCTATTCCTAGTCGCTCATGACACATTTCGGACAAACACCATCAACGATACCAGTCACATCCCTCATTCACGCACTCGTTCAGGACACGAATCCTTGCCAGACTCGTGCATAAAAAGAGCCCTCCCGCGCCGCTCACGTCTTGTTATCACGTGTAACTTCTGTTTTCAGTTGGGCATAACCTCATATTTTGTTCCTTTTTTTCACGAGTTTTGTGCTTCAATGTTAATGTATTCGCTTCATGTACGACATTTGCCTCCCTGAACGTGAGTTTTACGATTGTCATGTGGATTTTGACCGCTGGGTTTGTCAATCAAGTCCATCACTCCCTGGAAGAAGCTGCTCTTTTCGTGAGATTGAATACAGGGTGTGTAGAGGAAACTCACGATGCAGATATTGTTCCCGTTCAGTAGTGTCGTCTGCAACTTGTTCTTAACGCGTTCGCCAGATGGTAGCGTTTGACATTCAGTCACGTCCTCTAAGACCATGTCTTGAGATGGAGATGGAAAGATGAGTACGGGTAAGGCATGGAAATACAAACAGATCACTCACTAACGAAATCATCGAAACCTAATAATGTTCCCGTGAATTCACGATCATTTTTGAGGATTACCGTGATTCGTGAACCGATACACCGGTCAATGAGTTCTGGAAGATCAACGGAACAAAGCCTCCGTTAGATTGATCCAAACCAATTTTACCGTCTGTGAAGCGTATTTCATACCAAGGGGGAGTATTTGGGATGCCATGCAATCCCTAAAATTTGATGTGGAGGAGACTAAGTTTAATTTGGTATGAAAGATCAAACCGTCACCGTTACCACTAAACAGGCACACAAATAAGACCTTATTGGCCCCAATTCATCTAAATCTGGCTCACTTATCTCCTGTACACACTGATGATTCCGCCCTTGGTGTCCACCAAGCGGCGCATTAGGCTCACGCTTGCTTTCCCCCTTAACGTTGCTATTCCAAACTAGCCCCTGGAATTTTGCCGAACCCCATCCGATACAACATGACCTCAAAGTCAAATCTTAAACTCGCTAGCTTTGGTTTGCGCCAGGCTTACTCGACGATTAATGAGACTGACATATATACACGACAGATGGAGGTGGCATCCGGGGCTTGTCGCAGTTGGAAATCATGAACAACATTATGCATCGCTTGAATTGGGACAGACAATCGCCCCTGCTTCCCTGCGAGCATTTCGATCTCATCGGCGGTAGCGGTACTGGAGGGTAAGCGTGATCTTATCCATAGACATGCATCGGAATTCATCATCTCTGATAGCTTGATTGCGATCATGTTTGCAAAGTTGCGCATGACAGTGGAAGAGGCGTCCGAGGAGTTCTGTACTCTCATCCAGATTTTCGAACAATCCGATATCACGCCACAGGAGAGGACACAACTTTTAAAGCAAAGCATGGAGGACATAATGAAGCGCAAAGATGTTCCTGCTGATACGAAGCTTATGGACCCAGCACAAACGGAAGGTTGCGCATGGTGAGTCCTGGAGATAGTAATCGAGATAGTGAACACTTACAACCTGCGTAAAGCTTTGTCATAGCGCGACTCCGTGCTAACGCTGGTGCCAAAATTTGTCTCAGGAGCTACCCAATCCAAAGTCACCCAGCGCCCGCCATCACCTTGGTCGAAGCAATACTTGCAACCTGTGCCATACAACCATCATTCACCCCTCTTAAAACTGGTCCAAAGTACAGGGAGAAAGAGTATATTGGGGCTGGCCTTGGCGCAAACAACCCCATATATGAGGTTATTGCCGAGGCATATTCACTGTTCGGCAAAGAGTCGACTGTAGGGTCTCTTTTGAGCGTGGGAGGTGGCCATCCTGGCGTTATTACCTTGTCATCAGATGGCGGAGCGGACGATCTGTACAAGACCATGCGCGATATGATGAACGACTGTGCGGAAAAAGCGAAAGAAATCAAGCAGAAGATTGGTCAAGCAGGAATCTATTTTCGGTTCTCTGTCGAGCAAGGGATGCAAAACGATCACCCATCTCAGGTCATGGATCCAGGATGGATAGTGGCCCAAACAGAGGGTTATTTAGAATCAAATGTCGACCAACTGGACATCTTTGTGAAGACTAGCAAGGAACCAGTCAATCTGGTAACTTTGGATCACCTCAGTAGGCCGTGCGGTTATTTGGCGTTTAATGTCGCTAATGCTTATCTAGAATTGGGCAATGTTCGGGTATTTTCGGCGGCTAATGCTGACGTAGAGATGGCTAGTGCAGGTGCAGAGCCCCTGACCGTAGATAGTAGCGAATTCGACAATTGACAATTCTCTCCGCAGCAGGCTTTAATGACCCTATTTTGGCAAAGCTCAGGGTACCAGATCTGGAAGGTAGCTCTTCAGTTGGCGAATGCATGGAAGGTACTCGTCAGGATATATTGTCGGAAATCATTGATTGGGCCTCGAATATGGACGCTCCAAACATATTCTGGTTGGAGGGCTATCCCGGAGTAGGAAAATCGGCAGTCGCAGCAAGCTTGGTCGAAGAATTTCGGAAATCAAAGCGCCTTGGCTCAAGCTTCTTCTTTCAAAGAGCAAAGGCTAATGTTATGACGACAAATTCCCTATGGCGTACTGTCGCGCATGATCTTGCTCGCCGGTATCCAGACATGCGAAAATCCTTGATAACCGCGTTGACGAGAAACGACAGTCTTCCAGCTACCTTCAATGTCGATACTCTGTTTCACGAGCTCATTCACAATCCCTTAATCGAGTACGATCGAAAACCGGTTGAGAATCCGCCAATTGTTATAATCGACGCTTTGGATGAGTGCGGCGGTCTTGATGGCCAACACTCTAATCATCGCGTTAATCTTATGAGGACTTTAAAAAGCTGGTCGAGTCTTCCCAAGATATTCAAACTCATCGTGACAAGTCGACGGGAGCCTGATATTGTACGCCTTTTTGGAAGCATCGCCCATAGCTCTGTCGATGTCCTGGCCGGGAGATCAGTCGATACCAAATCCTCCGATGATATAGAAAAGTATCTTGGATATCACTTTAGTCAAATTGTCGCTCAGTATCAAGGCGTGCTACCAGTTGATTGGCCTGGACATCAAATTATTAGGAAACTGGTCCAAATGGCGAACGGGCTCTTCATATGGCCTGTAACGACCCTGAAGTTCCTGACTCGTGGATATCCTCAAGAGCAGCTCAACCGCATTCTGGACGGTGCTGGCACAGGAGGGCTGACCACGCTTTATTCGTGGATTCTAACGGCATCCTTCCCGGATCCGAGTGAAATGGTCGTCGAAAGCTTTCATTCGGTTGTCGGTACAATCATCCTCGCTAAGGATCCTCTCCCAGCGTCGTCCATCGGAGAGCTGTGCTCTGTTGACGATTGCATGACGAAATATATCATTAATAGTCTACAATCAGTCATAAGTTCCGAAGAGGTTCCTCGGTTCAAGCATCAGTCATTTGTCGACTTTCTTCTCGATAGGACGAAATGTCCCTCAACATTCCTTATCAGTCTCGAGCGTCAGAATCGGATTTTGGCACTAGGGTGTCTAAGGATTATGAAACGGAACTTACGTTTCAATATCTGTGATTTAAAGTCATCATATCATCGAAATAGCGAGATCTCAGACCTTGATCTCCGGATCAAAGAACACATACCTCCTCACATTTCGTATTCAGCTGCCTTCTGGGCGAGTCATTTTACAAATATAAATTTCGATCCCGAAATATTTGAGCTTGTCCAGGATTTTGTGCAAAACCGGTTTCTATTCTGGCTGGAGATCTTGAGCTTATTGCTGTTTGCAATTCAGTTTGCAATGCTGTGTTTACCACCTGCTCAAATTTAACATGCCTCTCCAGCGCTTCAATCTTACTCGTTTGACACAATACCAACATTTTTAGAATCGCCAGACTTGGGGCATCACAATAAAGTCAATTTGAAGTAAGTCATTGAAAATTTTTTTTTCATCCCCAAAACATGCCGATAGCGTTGCAAACACGCTCATAAATGCTTTTTATAGTGCTATGTAATAGTAAAAAAAGCTTTTTGAAAGCGGGCCGCCCGTGATAATGTATCGTGACTGCCGGTGGATCGTCGAAGGTGAACTTGGACCCAGCCATGACGCGAGGCAAACGAATCTCAAACGATTTGCGAGAAGTCGTGTACCATATGTCCTTTACTTTCTCTCCCGAGGAGATTTCGATAATGACGAAGCTTCCTCCACGCACAGTGTACCATATCATCAAGGAAGGGAAGGCCGGCGACGATTTTCGGGCAAAACCTCGAGTGCCACGGCTTTCTTATGTTCTTTCAGAGCAAGACATTCAAGTAAGTGATTTTATATTATCCTTGCCATTGGCTACCCTTGCCGTAGGCTAACCAAAGATTTGTCGCCCTAGTTTCTAATAATGCTAATACAGCGCAATCCGGAAATCTATCTCGACGAATTGAAGGAATGTCTTTTGGAGGAGATGGGGAAACAAGTGTCGGCAAGTACGATTTATCGCACATTAGCAAAACTAGGATTCACGCGAAAGACGGTATGGACTGCCGGTAAAGTGTACGATTTCCTGCTAATATTTCATATAGATTACTAAGGCGGCACGAGAACGGGACGAAAACAAACGCGCTGAGTACTGTGCCCGCATCTCCCAGTATCTACCACGGGAGCGCGTTTACGTCGACGAGTCTCGATTTGATCGACGCACAGCTACCCGAACACGAGCATGGGCTTACAAGGGGGAACGTGCATTCTCCAAAGTCTTCTTCCTTCGGGGTAAAAGGTGAGCTACCATTGTCCTATGTACGCTGATACTCACAAATCTCTAGCTATTCGGTACTCCCGGCGCTCTCTCTTGACGGTGTCCTCCACGTAAAGGTGGTGGAGAACGCGTTCAACATGGTCACGTTCAACGAGTTTATCGACGAACTCCTGGAGAAAATGCAAGCCTACGACCCCGTTACTCACCCAAAGAATTCCGTGCTCATCATGGATAACTGCCGGATTCATAAGGATCCTGAAATGGTGGCGCGCGTTCTTGAAAAGTTCGTCTCATTTGCCAGTGTCTTGTGCGACTACTTCTAATACTAGTACAGGGGCATTCGAATCGAATATCTGTCCCCTTACTCGCCGGACTACAATCCAATTGAACTTTGCTTTTCTGGCATGAAGGCTTGGTTCCGGCGGCATGGCGATGAAGCTCGTGACGCCTGGGAGGATAAAGGCGCACCAGATCGTGCTCCGGAGATGTTGGCTGAAATGGCACGTGCTGTTTCACATCGTAATGCGTTTGGATGGTATTGCAGAGCTGGCGTACTTTAAAACTGTCATGATTTTGTGCAAATAAATTGTATATAGAACATTTAATCTATGATACAAATGGTTCAAACCGTCTTTTCGGTGTCGGCTTTGGCCCAGCGTACGAGATACGCGGCGATCATAAGTTGGACCCCAACCAATTTCAGACCCTCGATGCCGAGTACAACTAGATCGCCTGGTGCCCCGATCTTCTCATCATTCAAGATGCCATACAAATCAGCATACTTTACGCTCGGATGACGACGCGAAGGCGAACGGTCAAGCTCAGCGAGCCAGTCCTTAAGTGACGACGTGTTGCCGGTACCTGGTTCCTCACTGTCTTCAATGTAAGTTGCTGCTATTGTCCTGCTAGCTGTGAACTCGTATCGGGATGGTGTCATATCCACAGGCCTTTGCTGACGCGCCGCTTGAGCAAGCATGACCGACGTATTTTGTGTTCCGGCAGCTCGAGCACAGATTTTTCGTAATGTTTCCTCACTTGGAGCATGCATCGTTGCCTTATCGGCAATCTGTACAGTGGTGAGCATTCCAACGCGCTGAGTCGCCAATGTACTAACCATGTCTTCAGCCCATAGTCGTCGTTCTGAATCACTGATACGCAAATGCTCGAGCTTGAGTCCATATTGCAGTATCGTTGCACCCGTGTTTTTGTTGGGAACGAGGCAATAGCTGCCCCCATGAGCGCTACATGCAAGCGCATGATTCAGTCTTGTCAGCTTTTTGAGGACCTCATTGTTCTGGTTGTTTGACGATGGTGCGGACATGTTGTCGTTGACTGGTGTGCTGACGCTGCGCACCACTGGTGTAGGCACTCGTTTCTATACCAATTTGTTTAGCCAATCTGTATCGAAAATGAATAAGAAACATTACCTTTGCTCCAGCTCTGACCTCCATCAACTCAACGACCTCCTTCAATTCCACACTCCATCCATCCTCAAGCCCGTTGCGTTTAGTATAGGGCTTATTTCAGTACGCACGGGCATCAACAAGCAAGCCAGCCCAGTCATTATCAGAAGCAAGGCTCCGGTTCTGTCGCTCCTTCACGAAGCTGAAATTGTAGGTCAGCTCAACGGCAGTATCACGCACGTTGAGGAGAGCCGCTATGGCTCCTTTAAATTCAGCAAATGAAACGGTGCTTTGAACGGTGACACTCTTGCTAACATTCGCGGCTCCAGTTTTGATCCAGCATTTTACCGGAAAGTCTAACAAATGTGAGTAATAGTCATAAACACCAAGAAAAACATACCTGCTGTATCCGGCTCATCTTTCTGTGCTTTCTTTCCCTTTCTTTTGCCAGTAGAGACCTTGGCTGGCTGCGGAGGTGCTACCAATTCCAGAATTTCGGCGTCATCCATGGTTGGCTGCTCAGCATACACATCGGTGTCTGCCTCATCTTCATCTTCGTTGCGTTGCAATGGACCATCCCATCGTTTCAGCAGTACATCGGAGTCTGAAGGTTCGTCAACCATGTCCTCCTCATCTGAGTACCCCCAGAGCTCATAGCCATGGTCTCCTACTGCTAAAAGACGCTCTTCACGCACTTTTTTAGCAGGTTGTGGAAGGCTTGAGCTGCTGGCAGGGCGGCTACTTTTGGTGTTGGCTGGCAGCTCAACCTCGGCAGGAGGTTTGGGAATGATCTGAGGCATGACGGTAGGAGTATCACCTACTATTTCTAGCATAGGTGTTTTATTACGAGATGATCGAGTGTTGGGACGCTCTTGACGAGCCCGCAAGACAGCTTCAGACTTCGACATCTTTGCCTTTGGGGCTGATGCTGGGTTAACTGAGGGACTGTGACTATTTTGTGTGTCTGAAGATGTATTAGCTTTGTTTACTGATCTTCTTGTGGCCAACATGCTGCGTCTACGATGGTTGTCGCTGGATTGTCGAAAAATTGTGTAACAAAAAATTTGCTGCAAATTGGGGCCAAGCTTTTATTGTAAATGGATTAATAAGCTGACATCATTTTCTAGAACATACTATTACATGCCTAGGCAACGTGCACAACCACCCGCGGTGGGGTAAACATTTTTTTCGAAAATCATGGCAAAAGATATACCATTGAAAAGCCCCAAACCTCACGACTCTGGTGATACAAATTTCAAGCCAAACGAGTGAGATTGAGACGTTGTAGAAACACGTTGATTTTCGGCAGGTGGGAAACACAGCATTGCAAACTGAATTGCAAACAGCAATAACTAAACGAGTGAACGTTGGATCAAATGTGGTGCAGTCTTTGATTGACTGGCTTCGGGTGAGATACCACTTCTATGCACCGCTGACGCGGGTTAATGTGATATATGCCACTAGACTTGCAATCAGGACGATCGTATGGCAAGAGACATGAAAAAGATGTTGGCAGCCTTCGGTGGTGTGGTATCTCAAAGCGTACCCCATATATATATTTCGGCATTACCACTTATTCCCAAAGTATCAGTTGTACGGCAGCAATACATTGGACGCTACCCGAGAACAATCAGGGTTCTCCGGGGGGGTGAAGATAAGTGGCCTGGTATCCAAAAGATATTATCGGGGCATACCGATTGGGTCCGGTCCGTGGCATTCTCACCCGATGGACGACGGATCGTTTCTGGCTCGGATGACAGGACGGTTCGAGTATGGGACGCTGAGACGGGCGAGGTAGCCGCAGGTCCATTTGGCGGTCACCCTGATTGGGTCAACTCTGTGGCATTCTCGCCTGATGGACGACGAATCGTCTCTGGCTCGGATGACAGGATGGTTCGAGTATGGGACGCTGAGACAGGCGCGGTAGTGGCAGGTCCATTTCACGGTCACACTG
>KN824353.1:13373-31208 GCA_000827415.1 Serendipita vermifera MAFF 305830
GTATGGGACGCCGAGACGGGCGAGGTAGTCGCAGGTCCATTTGACGGTCACACTCGTCCGGTCAACTCTGTGGCATTCTCGCCTGATGGACGACGGATCGTCTCTGGCTCTCGTGACAGGACGGTTCGGGTATGGGACGCCGAGACGGGCGAGGTAGTCGCAGGTCCATTTGACGGTCACACTGATTTGGTCAACTCTGTGGTATTCTCGCCCGACGGACGATGCATCGCCTCCTCCTCTAATGACATGAATCTTCGGGTATGGAATCTCAAGGCAAGTGTCTTACTTATAGTTCGCTCTAACGTATTTTGTTTTACTCATCTGCATGCCGCAATCAGGATGCAGCTTCAGGCTTGCCTCTTTTCACGAATACCTCCCCCATGGTCGACGGATGGATCCTAGGTCCCAATTCTGAACTTTTGTTTTGGGTCCCACCAACCCTTCGGACAGGGCTTTGGAGGCCTGCGAATACATTAGTTATAGGGCAACAGGCTGCTAAACTTGGATTCGAGCACTTTGCTCATGGAGAATCTTGGATTCACTGCAAGGATCCTCTACCTATATAGCTGTAAAACTCATCGAGTTAAGCAACACCATGTATGTCAGAGTATTATATATTCGAAGGTTGTGAGAGTGTGTATGGCTTTATATAGGATCGACTAAGAATGAAATATATTTAGATGCGTTGAATCTTCTAATTAATGGACCAGTAACGTGAAACCTTTAAGTAGAAGGGCTGGTCTTGTATGCACAAGGCCGGGTATTGTGCAACCCTTTGGAATTATATTAAGATCTTAAATAAACAACAGATAACAAATAATTGAGGTTTCTGTTGTGGAAATTTATTAGAATCTCTTGGTATTAGAACCAGAAATGGTTTAACACATAACAAGCGCCTTTATTTGACCTCGTAGCCGTCCGTGAAAGTAGAGGGCTCATGTAGTTCCTTTGTACTTAATGGGATAGTTATCAATTTAGGCGTCCACGTTAATGAATTGAGGGGGAATACCTTTGAAATGAATCCTACGTGGCTAGAAAGTGGCTTGGGAGGCCTAGAGTGCGCTGGCTGAGCCCTCAGAGATCCATTCATGTGGGTCGGTTCCCGATGCCAGGCTAGTAGCCGCCAATTCTCAGTTTAAGGAGGTCACCCGAAACAATCTCCTCTTTCTTCGCCATTACTTCATCCATGTCCCAGCGAGCATCAAGAAATCGTCCAGACAAGAACTCGGCATGCGGGTGACTGAGATAAACGCAGACACATCCGGAAAGTGCGGCTGTACGGGGACTGTCATTGAAGTTTCAAGTAGCACAGAGAAACATGCGCACGCTCGTCGAGGGCAAGAGCCACAAATCCGGATTTTGGATCACGAGGTAACATATCGGTGGGCACGATTCCAGGGACTAATGCATATGTACGAAGGCTGTTGGGATATTCGGGTGCCATCAATTCGACCAACTTGATACCGGGAAGCTTCGTGAGGATGTACCCTGATATCTCGGGGAAAGGCTCCGTCACTCCAGTAGTGATACTGATGAAAGTAGCGGGGAAATCCGGTGGATTGAACTGAATAAGCCCTCGAGCGAAGTAATAAGGGCCGCTGACGTTGGCATCCTACAGAGACGAATAGTTGAAGATGTGTCAAAGGTAACATGGGAACCGAGTGCGTGTCATAGAACTCTTCCAACTGGCTGGATCCGTTTCGCCCAGCTTGATTCCATGATCTGCGGCGTTGTTCACCAAGATATCTGGATGAAGAAGGTCAGTGGAGCCGAAGTAGATCATCCTAGACGAACCAATCTGGGAGACTCTGGATTTAAGATTATTGAAAAGAGCCGTGACGTCTTCGAGAACGCCAATTTCTGACGCGAGAGAGATGAATTCGGTCTTGGAATACAGCGCCTTGAATTTGGCCTGCACTGCGGCGAGCGAGGACTGGGTGCGACCCGTGAGAATGATTGTTTTGGCTTGAATTTTGGCATAAGATTCGACGATGCCAATGGCTACGCCCCTGCCACCGCCGGTGACGAGAACGGTCTTGCCCAGCAGAGCGAGAGAGGGGGAAGTAGGGTCCCAATCCAACGCGTCAGATCATGCGTAATAGGTCCTAATTATAACTCACGATGGTACTATACACATCCCTATGGATTGTCTTGGTGAAGAACGGACGGCTAGAACCCAGTTCGTTGAAAGACATGGCAGGTTATTGGAGATTGCTTGTTTGTATGATGCTACTTTGTGATTTATCTGCTTGTGAGACGGGTTTTAGGACTTCCCATGTTTGATGCCTTTATACCAGGCAAGCCTCAGTAGTGAGCGAGAAGTCGGAGCGCGTATTAGAAGTGTCTCCGAACGATGCGTACCAATCCTTTCGACCCTACTCAAGGGGTTACGTGGATGGAGCAGCCGAGAGGAAAGTTCAAAGGACTATGGGGAGCAGTGGCAGCTAGGGGTGACCGCAGGGAGCCTCTAGCGAGGCTAGAAGATCGGAGCGGGGATTTTGCTATCCATGTTATTTATATGTAAATGTATCCGTCAGCGCAAGCCAGTAAATGTGAGGTGGCAACTCACCTTGAGTCTCGACTACCTCGACCAGTATATCGAATTCGCTTTTCTCCCACCCACCCAGCCGCGAGTCCGATTCCCCTTCCCCGTCGCCGGGCAGGGCGAGATTGATAGTATCCCGCCCACCACTCCCTAGCCCACCCGCCCGTGGCGACGCAGCCGGAAACCCCCCACATCAGGGGATAGGACTCACGTTCGTCTCCTCGCCGAGGGACACCCAGACCAAAGACCGGCGACGATCGATAGCCAATAGGTTCCGATCTGGTGTGGTCAATGGCCAAGCGCTCTTAGCGGGAACGGGAAGCGCAAATTTCAAGAAATAAAAATAAAATCCATCTAAGATGACCCTCTACAAATTGGTAATGTAACTCACGAGAACGAAACGACTCGAATTAAGATTATCATACGCGCGCCAACACGCATGCAGTTCCTCCTCTCCCTCGACACAGGTAACAACTCCGAAACTCTAGGGAATGTCGGATTCAATACCAGTGGTAAATCAAATCGAATAACTGTTAGTCTCTTCTGACCACAGACTTGTACATTATCAGGTTGCGGCTCCTGATTTGGAAAAAGGTTTGTCCATCTTGCTCTCAAGGACCCTTAACTCATATACGACGGCATAGGCAAGATTGATGAACAAACCATATCAAAGCAAGAACCCACCGAGAAGCGCGAAAGCAAGTCTAACCCAAACAACAACGAACGCCCATCACCGCCGACCTTACCTAATACCGATAGAAAGCTGGAAGGTGATGGAGAAGCTCCATGCGCTATATATTGTCGAGCGGATGCAGATATTTGGCGGCTTTACTTGAAGGAGACGGAGGTCGAGGATAGAGAAGTGACCGAATTATGGAACAGCAACTTGGATTCACTACTCGTATTTGTGAAACATTTCTCACCACACCTTGGAGCATTACATCTCATAGTTTCACAGGCTGGTCTGTTCGCCAGTATTTTGACAGCGTTTCTTATCGAAAGTCGCAAGGGCTTAGACGAAGATCCTCAAGAACACCTACTCAAAGAAATCCTTGGCGCTCTTCGCAACGCACCGGATGCGTCCGTTGAGCAGCCTTTCCAACCCGGCTCATCGGCCCTCCACGTCAACGGCTTATGGTTCAGTAGCCTCACGCTCACGCTCATCAGTGCACTCGGCGGTGTACTGGCCAAAGGATGGCTCGCAAAGTACAACCCAGCATCTCTTCGTGAAAGATCAAGCGACGCATGCGAGCGCCACCTTCGTGCTATCAGAGCTCGGCAGTGGCAACTGGAACCCTTTATCACGAGCATTCCCCTCTTGATTCAGATCTCGCTGTTTCTGTTCTTTGCGGGACTAATTATCCAACTTTTGGATAACGATGTCCGTATATGGGCAACAGTGGTCATTTTAGTCGGGTCCACCATGCTAATGTACATTATTGGCACGTTTTTGCCCTGGTTTTCTCCCGCTTGTCCCTTTCAAACCCCGATTTCGAATCTCTTCCCAGGAAAAACTGGGCAGGGCCGGTACAGGGATAGTCCACAGCCCCCAAGTGATGGATGGACATTCTCTGGGACGTGGACCAAGATGATCATCAGCTCGGTAAAGGCGTTTGGCAAGTTCCTAGAAGAAATTCACCGAAAGCCAGATCAGCTGGAAATACAAGCAAAAATATTGTCTTGGGTTATCACAAACTCGACAAAAGAAGTGACTATCGAAGAGGCGATCAAGGCAATTGGAGGAACAAAGCCTACCATTGAACTGCGTGACGAGCTGGTACAGGCCGGTGCACGCGAGTCCCTTTACCAGAGACTCCGAGACTGTGTCAAGTTGACACCCGGCCTACCGAAGACGGTCATCAATGCCCCTCAGTTAGAGAATCTGTTATACGCGCTTCTCAGAGTTGAAGAGCCACTATCGGTTGTTGACGGGCCGACCGAGAATCCCGCATCCATCTCTTTGTTCGACGATGGCCAGTGTCTACATCGGTGGGATGATTTTGAACCATATCTTCAAATACTCGTCTTTAGTCTCCGGGTCCACATACTCGTGAACCGAGGCAATGATGATCACGACGAGAACTGGGCTCTAACGGTGGAGAATATTCGTCGAATGGCAGAAGGAGGATCTTCGTCATATATCCGAGGTATCTTATGTTTTGCGACTATTCGTGGCCTTATAAGCGGTCAAACGAACATACGTCGAACCTGTGGGCTGGTCCTAGCAAAGCAATTAGCAATTGGTAGGTACAATGACTACAAAATAAAACGATGCTGACAATGTCTCAGCCGATGTACGCGATAAGATATGCAACCTTGTTGAAACGCCTGTAGCGCGTAACAATGGACTAACTATTCACGAGGAGATATCAACGTCACTTGTACGATTATGTTGCGACTATGACCAGTATACCAGGGAGGCGGGGGTACAAATTTCAAGCATGCTTTTGAAACATCGTAAGAGGATAATTTTGCACTTGAAGCTTTATTTACATCAATCTTAGGGAAACTACGCCCGTTGGTTAAGTCAGCCATCTCACCGCTTGTGGACTTGCTGAAAAGCCCGGAAGTTGGTGTCCAATCGGCTGCTGTATCAGTAATCGCTGAATCCATCAAATATGGTTAGTAGCAACTTGGCACTATCACCAAATAATTAATATTTTCAATCCGAAGCGGAGCTCATTGGTGCAGTTTACTCGGCAATTCCGTTGCTAGAGCACCCACTAAAGGATGGTAACGCTTCTGCCCGTATCGCTTCTATTTCTATTCTTAAGGACCTGGCTAAGCACAGTAAGTTTTTGCTGAGTTTGAGTGACATTGTACTGAATCCATTATGAAGCCGCCGTTTCTCACTCCATTCGAGGTACTATCCCAGCACTGATCCAACTATTGAAAGATGGCACTCCCGATGTTCAAATGGCATTTCTTTCTTCATTACCCGTTTTGGCCGGGCAAGGTAGCCTCATTATAGTACATCGCCACATCACTAATCCGCCGATAAAGCGCAAATATGTGATGCAATTCGTACAGAATTTACATGTTTACAAAGAATCTTTGAAGGCGAGGCTTGGTATGTTCAAATTACGGCCATATCTACGTTAGGAAAACTCGTTGAACATGGTGGGTGATGACTATCAATCGAAATTTTGACTAATTTGTACACGAGAAATGCCTCCTGACGTAATCCGAGACTGTATACCCCCTTTAAGCGACCTTCTCAAACATGCAGATCTAAATGTTCGAAGTTTCGTCGTTTCAGTACTTGCCACTTTTGCTGGGTCCGGTAAGCCCCAATCGATGCACAGTTACATTTAACTAATATAGGATCAAGCCGAACTTCGGAGTGCACTCCAACCGATTCTGCCACTGCTTTTCAACCTCTTAAAAGACGAGTCACAAAATGTCAGGGTGGAGACTATTTCGGGCCTTGATAATTTAGCTGCATATTGTGAGTGGTAGTTATGGAGGTCATGACAGTTGTTTAAATACATTTCGAAGCGGAATTCCAGGATTCGATTCAGGAATTTACTTTGTCACTTTGGAAAAACTCCAAAGGCAATCCCTCCGAAGTTCCCTCTGAAGCGATATCTTTGCTCGCTAAGTTGGCTAAACGCTGTAAGTGACAAAGTATATCTAAACGGAAAGTCTAATGCTGGTCGAAAGCGGAGTTTCTGGATACGATTCGGTTTCTCGTCCCTTCACTTGTCGAGTTAGTTCACGACGAAAGCTCGGAGACTCGATCTACTGTTGTTTCAACACTCGGGGAACTAAACAAACACGGTCAGTTGCTGCTTCACTGTATCATATCATCGCACATAACTTACAGCTTCATGAAGGAGGCTTTCGAGATGGGATTCAAGTTGCTATCCCGCGCCTTTTGGAACTCCTTCGGGACAAGGACAAGATCGTTCGCGCAGCAGCTGTTTCCAGCTTTGCCTCATTCAACGCGCAAGGCATGACTCCATTATGTCTTCCCAGATTCGGCTGATCTTCCAGTAAAGCAGAAAATCTAAATGTGATGGCTCCGTTCGTCCCAACACTTATGAGAACAATCAAGGACGAATCACCCGAGGTTCGAAATGCTCTACTCGCTGCGCTTACAAATTTGGCCAAGCATGGTATGAAACAAATATATTGGGTGAAGCATCTAATAGGATATACAGCTAACCTCCATGATCCAATCCGAGCCATCATTCCTTCATTTACCGACATCTTCGAAGACCCGAATGTTAATGTGCGATATGCCGCTATCATTGCAATTGCTGACCTATCTAGCCATGGTAAGCCGCATTATAACACCCTTGACACCTGGATTGATATATCTCCCAAGTTGAACTTCGTGATGCATGTCGAGAAGTCATCTCGTCATATATAGAGCTTTTCAAAGATTCTGATTCGAGACTTAGAGATGTCGCCGTTTCTACTCTTAGTGAACTTGCAAAGCACGGTAAGTTATGGTCACGTTCTCTCCAGATTCCGCTAAACGGCTGTTTAGCTGAGCTTCACAATGAGATTCAACCTGCTGTTGCAATGCTGGGAATACTCCTCAAAGATGCGGACCGAAATGTTCGATCTACCACCGTCTCGACTCTGGTAACTCTAGCGGAGCAATGTGAGTTAAAATGAAACCTATTATTTGACTAATATACGTAATTAGCGGAATTCTTTGACTCTATCAAGCCTGAAATTCCTGGCATCGTGAAAAACCTTCTAACTCCCGATTCGGAATTTGCCTCTATTGCCAACTTGACGCTTGGGAAGCTGGTTGAAAATAGTGAGTTTATCTGTGTCGAGTTTATGCCAAACTCATGTGAAGTCCAAGTGGGTGGAAGTGATACTATTGAAGCCGCTATTCCATTGCTTTTGGGCTCACCCAAAGATAGAAGCTTTGGTTTCAACTCTACTGCAATAGCTATCATGGATAAGCTCTCTGAATACTGTGAGTTGATCATCTGTGACATTATGTAGCTGAGAAATTGCAGCCAAATTACGTGGTCCAATCGGCGCTTCCATCTTACACTCGTTTCTAACTCCACTTATCTTCAATTTGGAGGACACTATTTACTCTCCCATGGTTCAATATTCCCCTGTTGGTATGCACAACCTTGTCCAATCCGGCCGGCTCGCCACAAAGACTTCAGAACCTCCACATTTTGGTGTGGAGCAAGCAAGTATGGCACAGCTATGGCATATTTTGAGCGGCAAAAACGGTCAAATATTACAGGAAGGGTTACACTCGCTATCCCAAATAGCAAAAATATGCACGTATATCTCAAATCCTGAAGTATTAAGTCTAACAGCTAGTTTTAGTTCGAGGGCTCATTCAGCCGCTCACTAGTACCATCAAAAGCATATCACACAACGCACCCTACCTGATATCGGTGAATCTCCATAATCTTGCGAAGCATGGTAATATTGAAAGAAGCCAAAAGAAACTGATATTAACCTGACAATAGAAAGGTTACGTGAGGCGATTCAAGCCTCATTCCCTTCGATGGTCGATTCACTCAAGCATCAAGTCTGGACCGTTCGGATAGCAGCTATGTCTATAATATTCGAGCTGGCCGAGCATGGTTAGTGTTGAGCATTATCATCTGGCCATGCTAACGAGACCATAAAGTGGAGCTCCATACTCAAATCCAAGACGCTATTCCATCCATTTTTTCACTACTCAAAGACGAAGACTCCGATGTACAATCCGTCGCTATCACTGGGTTTGGAAATTTGGCACAACGGGGTGAGTTGCAGCCATGTATTGCGATACTACTCTAACATCAATAATCAGCTGAATTTCAGGATGCGATTCTACTGCTCATTCCCAAAATCCCAGAGCTACTAACCAACAGTTCCTGGGGAGTTCGACGATCCGCTGCTTTGATACTGGCTAAGCTCTCTGAAACCGGTTAGTTAACATCGAGACCAGTTTTCACACCTCTTATCCCAGCACAAGTCGGGTTTTATCACGCCCTTCAGCTCACTGTCCTACCGCTAATGCAACGACTCAAGGACTCCGACCCCAATGTTCGAGATGCCATAATGTCTGCTTTAGAGAGTTTGGTTGAGCGTGGTGAGTTCATAAGTAATCAATCCAGTATATAGCTAACATAGATATGTAGTGGAGCTCCGCGATACAGTACAGCATAACTTTCCTTTGCTCTTGGAAATGCTCAAAGATCAAGACGCGGTCGTCCGGGCCACTGGTATTTCTGCACTTGCTAAGCTCGCTAAACATGGTGAATCCTGTTGTAATTTGGGATAACGTAAAACTGACCGAAGCGACGCACAGAGGAATTTCGGGCTGAAACCCAGGCGGCACTTTCATCGGTCCTCCAACTCCTGAATGACCTCGATCCTAGGGTTCGATTGAGTACGGTCGCTGCATTCCCTCAATTTTATGAACAAGGTGAGGTGAAAATAGATCCCACAACCATCTCACCGACGCAGGGTTAAAGCGGAGCTTCGAGCCGAAATGGGTGATTTAGTACGGCAAATTGAAAAATTGCTTAAAGATGAGGACGAAAGTGTCCTTTCTGCCGTCCCTATCATGGTTTCTGAGCTTGCAAAACATCGTGAGCGTGGATTATATTCCCGGGGACCCATCACTAATGCAATAGAAAGCGGACTGTTATCCCTCAATTCAAGCCTTGATTCCTTCCGTCATAGATATGCTCAACACCGAAAACCCTTACATTATAGCCACTGTCATCTCCACTCTGGGCAAATTGGCCGATAACGGTGAGCTGCAATCAATAAGCACAATCGTTACTGATGAAAAAATGAAGTGATTTTCCGGGAGCCGATACAGACTGCTATCCCAGCTTTTGTGCAACTTCTCCAGCACGAGGATTATAATGTCCGACTTACTAGTATCTCAATATCGATCAAAGTACTCGATACTGGTAAGATAAATCTCAAGAAGTTGTGTTCCTAGCTCATTGAACGATTAAGCCGAGCATTTACATGCGATCAAAACTACAGTTTCATCCTTGATCGAGTCTGTAGATCAGCAGCGCTGGCAGCTTCGAGTCGATGTTGCGACTTTACTCTCCCAGCTGACTATGAGGGGTGAATACCAGCTAGTTCTCAATCTCTTGCTAATATTTCAAAGTGGAACTAATCAATATTGCTGGGAGCTTTATTTTATCGCTGGTAAAAATGTTGGGGGATGAAGACGTTGACGTTCGCGATGCAGCTCTCGCGACTCTGACACAGCTTATGGGACATGGTAAGTTCTACTCAATATAGATGTTAGTAAGCTGACTCGAGCTTATAAGCCGAGCTTAAGGAGGCGTTCATGAACTTTTCAGGGTCACTCACGGGGATGCTTAAAGCTTCGAACAGAGAACTTCCAATGACTGCTATGTCTATAATCAGGATGTTAGCTCAGTCTGGTATGTTTTAAGTATTATATCTTGTGGCAAACCTCGAACAAGCCTACAGTTGACTTCTACCCTGTTATTCGGCCTACCATTCCACTGCTCATTCCACTTCTAAACAATGAGAATGGTGAAATTCAACCCACCGCTCTCTCCACATTGATTGAATTAGTCAAGCATGGTGAGTATAACTAATTATCAAGGTATTTTACTCATATTCGTCTAAAGAGGAGCTCCAAGCTGCTTTTAGATCAAATATTCCGCAAGCTATCCAACTGCTCAGCACCTCCTCCTTTGGTGGCCCTACCACGGTTTCCACTTTCTTATGCGATTTAATCACTAACCGTAAGCCTTTTGACACTTTCATGCGCTTTCTGACTTTGTATTACCTATAAGCGATACTACGGGCATGCATTACTCGTTGCTTGGATGAAATACTACCCCTGCTAAAGCATAACGTCTCAGAAACTCGCGCAGCAGCCGCTAAATTAGTCGAAACACTCGTAAAACATGGCCAGTACCACCTTTTGGAACCGATCTCTGTCTGATCCCTCCACAGCCGACACTCATACCGCTGTGTTAAATAGTGCTTTTCCTTCTAGCTTAGTCGAGCTCTTGCATGACCACAACGTGGATGTTTTACGGTCACTTACCAACACCTTCTGTATGTTAGTCAACGATGGTACGTGTATCTTGTTGGATAGGTCCAATTATTGACGGCGTTTAAGACTATATTACCCAGGGTGTACTGCAGGTGTTTATTGATGCTCTAAGAGCACTCGAAGACACAGCGCCCTTGGTACAAAGATGTGGTGCGACCATTCTATCGATTATGGCCACTCATGGTATGTGTACTCATGCTGATTTGCAAAATGGATTAACCGTTAGTTAGCCCGTTTCAGAGATATTTTCTCTGAAGTCTGTACGATATACGCATCGTTCCGACTCCTCATGCCCAACACGTCTCCACGAGACGCCGGCATATTTTTACAGCAGCTGGAATACTTTGGATTACTAGAGCAGCTGTAAAGGGGTGTTACCAAGAGCCAGAAATGCAACGGCGGGTTCGCTTCCCCAAAGATGTGAAGATATCTTAAAAGCTACTCGAATTGAAGCTGGGATTGCGACAAAGATGCTGCGGGAGATAGCTGCATTCAATAGAGTCGCGACTTCTTGTAATCTGGATTTTATATTCACAATGTATAGCAGCTGATAATTATCTGAGTTTCGACGGCGAGGTTCGAGGGAAGATCTCTCGGTCGATGGCAATTATTTGTCAAGACGAACACAACGATGGTGAATCATGGGAACCTTTCCTAGTGGGATATTTGCAGGTGAATTCAGCAGCTATAACAGGCGCAACCTGTGTACCAAGGCCCCCTTAAATCACTACTCCTGAACTCTCCTGCCGTGGCGTCATCGGGGACTTATACCCGTTCATATTTCCGGGCCAGTGATCGTCAATTCTCAATTTGAGGAGGTTGCCCGAACCATTCTCCTCCTTCGCCACAACTTCATCCATACTCCAGCAAGTATTAAGGAATCGCCTAGACAACAAGTCGGCATCCGGGTGACTGAGATACACACAAACACATCCGTAGAGCGCGGCTATATGAAGGCCGTCAGTGAGGGTTTAAGTATCAAAGAGAGCCATACGCACGCTTGTCGAGAGCAAGAGCCACGAATCTGGATTTCGGGTCATGAGATAACATACCCATGGGCACGATCCCGGGAATCATTGGGTATATACGGAGGTTGTTTGGGTATTCGAGTGCCATCAGTTCAATCAGTTTGACACTGGGAGCTTTGTGGGTATGTACAGTGCCTCAAAGTACTGATCGAATGAACCACCCGACACCATGACTAGCGATTTGAGACCGTAAGAACACTTGTAAATAGACAAAAAAATGCGTAATACATGGTTCATCATCTCGTTAATAAAACTGGAAAAGAAAAAATGGCATAGATTGAATCTGAGAGTAGATATCACGTTTGCGAGGCGACGACCCATCTGATCAGTTGTTGTGCTAGTAGTCCGTCCAACCGCCTTTCCTCTCTAGCACTTGCGCAATCCTATCTGGCATGCTATTAACTAGCTTTTCACAAACCTCTGTTGGTATTTTTCTCCATTCCGCTTCAATTCTGGCCTCGAGCTCGTGCATGCTTGAGGGGTGCCGCTCATATGCATTGAGCTGACGCTTGAGGTGGTTCCACAGATGCTCGATCGGATTGAGGTCAGGGGACTGTGCTGGCCAGTCCAAAAGCTGAATTCGATGGTCCTCGAAGTAGTCCCGAAGTCGAGCGGACTTGTGTTTAGGGTCCCCGTCTTGCTGGAAGATGAAGTCCCGGCCACGCATGCCAAAGGACCTCGCTGAAGGGATGAGATGAGCGTCGAGGATCTGCGCATAGATTTTTGAGTCCATTATTCCATCGACTTGACACATTCTGCCGACTCCTTGGCTTGTAAAACATCCCCATATCATCGTACTGCCCCCTCCATGCTTGATGGTTGTTTGAACCTCACGCCGAGTACGCCTTGATCCACGGATCCCCCAAACCCAGGTACGTCCATCCGATCCCATTCGATTGATTTTGGTTTCATCTGAAAAAATTACACGTTTCCAGTCGTCCTGGGTCCAGTGGCGGTATTTTTGGGCAAATTTGAGGCGGTCACGGAAGTGGCGAGGTTTGAAAAGTGGCTTTTTGACTTTGACGCGTGCAGTAAGCCCTTCGGCTTTAAGAGAGTTTCGTATAGTTTGTACTGAAACATGCAATCCAGCGATCTTGTGGAGCTGTGTTGCATTGTCAGCCTTCCCTGACAGGATGAGTCGGGCAAGGCGCTGGCGGTCCTGAGCCGAAACGACTTTGCGCCGGCCACCAAGGTTGGTGGTGGCAACACCAAATTGCGAACGGACATCAGTGATGGTACCAAATGAAATGCCGAGTTTTTTGCGAATGTCGCGAGAGGATAAGTTGTGCTGGAGCATGAGGAGGCACTCGGCGCGTTTGGCCTGGGAGACTTGCTTCATTGTAGGATGGCTGTAACTAATGCCCTACAGATATTTCTTATATACTACTTTTTAACGTGTCACGTGTAGAGGGGCTTTAGCCCCTCATTTTGCACCACTTTCGCCCATCCAGGGGGCCTGCACAGCAACTGATCGAGTGGGGCCCTCCACCGCGAGTCTCACAGAGCCTTATCCATTAACCGTAAACACTTTGAATATTACTCAAATACATATTATATATTAACCTATCTTACATGGATTTACTACGAATTTTGAGCAAAAAGTGCGACGACAATTTACGACTTGCGGCGCGTGGCCAAACATTCGATCAGTTGATGGAGGCACTGTATCCTGGCACCTCGCGGAATGACTCCGTCACTCCCGTGGTGATATTGATGAAGGCAGTGGAGAATTCCGATGGATTGAGCTGGATGAGACTTCGAGCGAGATAAGAGGGGCCGCTGACGTTGGAGTCCTATAGTGGCAATCGGCTGAGGACGTGTCAAAACTAATATGAGAATTGGTTGCGTACCACAAAGCTCCTCCAGCCGAAAGGACTATTTTCATCCAGCTAGATTCCATGATTTGGTCAAACGGCGGCGTTGGTCACCAAAATACCTGGATGAAGAAGGTCAATGGAGCCAAAGCAGGTGATTCTAGACTAACTAATTTTGGGAGAACTTGGATCTAAGAATGGTGAAAAGAGGCGTGACGTCCTCGAGAATGCCAATGTCCGACGCAGGAGAGATCAATTTGGTCTTGGGGTAGAGCACCTTGCACTTCACCTGCGCTACAACAAGTGAAGACTCGATGCGACTGATGAGAGTGATCATCTTTGCTTGAGCTTTGGTATGAGATTCGACGATGCCAATGTACCGCCAGTGACGAGAACGGATCTTGGCAGGCAGATCGAGAGAGAGACGTAAGGTCCTATTCTGGCACACCGTGAATAATATGCGTATCATGACGTAGTTTGGACCTACAATGGGATCATACACGCCCCTGTGGATCGTCTCGAGGAAGAACGGATGGCTGGAAGCCAGTTTGCTGAACGATACGGCGAGCTGTATTATTGAAAGTATTTGCCTCGTATAGTGGCAGTTTGCCTTTTAGGTTCTTGTGTGATGAGTTTTAAGACCTTCCATGGCTGATACTTTCATATTGCCAGGTTCGGCGCTCTGACGCCTTTCGTATTTGCGTAAGTTTATCTAAGGTACGTCTTTCCTTCATGCTATCTCTTTATTTTGGGGGGGGCCTGAGGCGACCGGCGGCGGGCGGGAGCGGTATGGGTGGGATGGCGGGATACGATTCCATTCCTGCCGCCGGTCCTGAGAGCATCTTGCATGAAGGGTGGGAGGGTCGGGTGAAAGCGAACGGATGTAGGGCAGAGAGCGGCGGTGGCGAGGGCAAGCTAAAGAGGCGACGCCACTCGCCACCCGGTTGCTTTTCTATAGATACGTTACTTAGGCTCAATAATGTATTTCTATTTGAATGTCTGCTTATTTAGCCCGTATGTTTGCGTCATCGCTTCTCCTGGCATGCGAAAAGACTGCGTCTTTTCTTCCAAGGAGGCCGGTTGGTGGCGAGCGAAAAGTCGAGTGTGTTGAAAGCGTTTGGGAATGAAGCGGACCAATCATTTCGACGTTACACTATGGATTGCGTGGATAGAGAGGTCGAGAATGGAGGGTTCAAAGGATTGATATAGGCAGCAGCAAATCACGGGTGTGGTCACTGGCCAAGTGATCTCTGGTGCCGATCGAAAGCGCTGGTCCATATTTTATTTATTTGGTATTTAATCCTTCTCATTTATGTGTATCCTAAGATATTCACACTTATGAACAATACGGCACTTGAGTATGAGGATTTCATTAGCGTCCACCCGCTTCAGGTAAGGCTGGGCCGGTCATCTCTTGGATCCACTGGCGACCACCAGGGCAAGTCCGAACTTGATCTTCTCCTAGTACCGGTATTCCAAATCGAACTCTGCAATCCTCTCGAGCATCCTCTAATACGGCATGACCTCAAGGTCAAATCTGAAACTCGCTAGTTTTGGTTTGCACCTTGATTACTCGACGATCATGGGGACTGACATATGAACACGGCAGATGGAGGTGGCATCCGGGGCTTGTCGCAGTTAGAAATCATGAACAATATTATGCATCGCTTGAACTGGGACAGACAATCGCCCCTGCTTCCCTGCGAGCATTTCGATCTCATCGGCGGTAGCGGTACTGGAGGGTAAGCATGGTCTTATTCATAGCCGCGTGTCGGAATTCATAATTCCCGATAGCTTGATTGCGATCATGTTTGCAAGGTTGCGCATGACACTGGAAGAGGCGTCTGAGGAGTTCTGTACTCTCATCCCGATTTTCGAACAATCTGATATCACGCCGCAGGAGAGAACGCAACGTTTGAAGCAAAGCATGGAGGACATAATGAAGCGTAAAGATGTTCCCGCTGATACAAAACTTATGGATCCAGCACAAACGGAAGGTTGCGCATGGTGAGTCCCGGACATAGTAATCGAGATATCAATTTATTTACAACTTGCGTAAAGCTTTGTCATAGCGCGACTCCGTGCTAACGCTGGCGCCAAAATTTGTCTCAGGAGCTACCCAACGCAAAGTCATCCAGCGTCCGCTATCACCTTGATCGAAGCAATACTTGCAACCTGTGCCATACAACCATCATTTACCCCCATTAAAACTGGCCCAAAGTACCGAGAGAAGGAGTATATTGGGGCTGGCCTTGGCGCAAACAACCTCATATATGAGGTTATTGCCGAAGCATATTCACTTTTCGGCAAAGACTCGACTGTAGGATCTCTTTTGAGCGTGGGAGGTGGCCATCCTGGCGTTATTACCTTGTCATCAGATGGCGGAGCGGACGATCTGTACAAGACCATGCGCGACATGATGAACGATTGTGCGGAAAAAGCGAAAGAAATCAAGCAGAAGATTGGTCAAGCAGGAGTCTATTTTCGGTTCTCCGTCGAGCAAGGAATGCAAAACGATCACCCATCTCAAGTCATGGATCCAGGATGGATAGTGGCCCAAACAGAAGGATATTTGGAAGAGAATGTCGATCAGTTGGATCGCTTTGTGAAAACTAGCAAAGAACCAGTCAATGTTATAACTTTGGATCACCTCAGTAGGCCCTGCAGTTGCTTAGCGACTACTTTTGCTGATGCTTATGTAGAATCAGGGAATATTCGGGTATTTACAGCGGCTAATGCTGACGTAGAGATGGCTAGTGCAGGTGCGGGGCCCTTGACCGTAGATAGTAGCGAACTCGATAATTGACAATTTTCTCAGTAGCAAGCTTTAATGATCCTATTCTGGCAAAGCTCAAGGTACCAGATCTAGAAGATAGCGCTTCAGTTGGCGAATGCATGGAGGGCACTCGTCAGGATATATTGTCGAAAATTATCGATTGGGCATCGAATATGGACGCTCCAAATATATTCTGGCTGGAAGGCTATCCTGGAGCAGGAAAGTCGGCAGTCGCAGCAAGCTTGGTCGAAGAATTTCAAAAGTCAAAGCGCCTCGGCTCAAGCTTCTTCTTTCAAAGAGCAAAGGCCAATCTCATGACGACGAATGCCCTATGGCGTACTGTCGCGCATGATCTTGCTCGCCGGTATCCAGCCATGCGAAAATCCTTAATAACCGCGCTGACGAGAAACGACAGTCTCCCAACTATCTTCAATGTCGATACTCTGTTTCACGAGCTCATTCAAAATCCCTTAATCGAGTACAATCAAAAACCGGTTGAGAATCCGCCAATTGTTATAATCGACGCCTTGGATGAGTGCGGCGGTCTCGATGGCCAACGCTCTAATCATCGCGTTAATCTTATGCGGACTTTAAGAAGCTGGTCGAGTCTTCCCAAGATATTCAAACTCATTGTGACAAGTCGACGGGAGCCTGATATTGTACGCCTTTTTGGAAGCATCACCCATAGCTCTCTCGACGTCCTGGCCGGAAGATCAATCGACACCAAATCCTCCGATGATATAGAAAAGTATCTCAAATATCACTTTGGTCAAATTGTCGCTCAGTATCAAGACGTGCTACCAGTTCATTGGCCTGGACATCAGATTATCAGGAAACTGGTCCAAATGGCGAACGGGCTCTTCATATGGCCTGTAACGATCCTCAAGTTCCTTACTCGTGGATATCCTCAAGAGCAGCTCAACCGCATTCTGGAGGGTGCTGGCACAGGAGGGTTAGCCACGCTTTACTCGTGGATTCTAACGGCATCCTTCCCGGATCCGAGTGAGATGGTCATCGAAAGCTTTCATTCAGTTGTCGGTACAATCATCCTTGCCAAAGACCCCCTCCCGGCGTCGTCCATCGGAGAGCTGTGCTCTGTTGACGATCGCATGACGAAATATATCATTAATAGCTTACAATCAGTCATAAGCTCCGAAGAGGTTCCTCGGTTCAAGCATCAGTCATTTGTCGACTTTCTTCTTGATAGGACGAAATGCCCCTCGACATTCCTTATCAGTCTCGAGCGTCAGAATCGGATTTTGGCGCTAGGATGTCTAAGCAGTATGAAACGGAACCTCCGTTTCAATATCTGTGATTTAAAATCATCATATCATCGAAACAGCGAAATCTCAGACCTTGATCTCCGGATCAACGAACACATACCTCCTCACATTTCGTATTCAGCTGCCTTCTGGGCGAGTCATTTTACAAATATAAATTTCGATCCCGAAATATTTGAACTTGTCCAGGATTTTGTGCAAAACCGGTTTCTATTCTGGCTGGAGATCTTGAGCTTAACTAAACGAGTGAACGTTGGATCAAATGTGGTGCAGTCTTTGATTGACTGGCTTCGGGTGAGATACCACTTCTATGCACCGCTGACGCGGGTTAATGTGATATATGCCACTAGACTT
>KN824353.1:32068-94264 GCA_000827415.1 Serendipita vermifera MAFF 305830
TGACAGGACGGTTCGAGTATGGGACGCTGAGACGGGCGAGGTTGTCGCAGGTCCATTTCACGGTCACACTGGTTGCGTCAACTCTGTGGCATTCTCGCCTGATGGACGACGGATCGTCTCTGGCTCTTTTGACAGGACGGTTCGAGTATGGGACGCTGAGACGGGCGAGGTAGTCGCAGGTCCCTTTCACGGTCACATTAATTGTATCAATTCTGTGGCATTCTCGCCTGATGGACGACGGATTGCCTCTGGCTCCTTAGACGGGACGGTTCGAGTATGGGACGCTGAGACAGGCGAAGTAGTCGCAGGTCCATTTGACGGTCACACTGATTGCGTCAACTCTGTGGCATTCTCGCCTGATGGACGACGGATCGTCTCTGGCTCAGATGACAGGACGGTTCGAGTATGGGATGCTGAGACGGGCGCGGTAGTGGCAGGTCCATTTGACGGTCATACTGATTGGGTCAAGTCTGTAGCATTCTCGCCTGATGGACGACGGATCATCTCTGGCTCGGATGACATGACTATTCGGGTATCGAATCTCAAGGCGAGTGGCTTTCTGAATGATGTGCTCTAAATATTTCTTCATTTTACTCATAGACATGCCGCAATCAGGATGCAGCCTCGGGCTTGCCTCTTTTCAACAACACCTCCTCCATAGCCGACGGATGGATCCTAGGTCCCAATTCTGAACTTTTATTTTGGATCCCACCAACCCTTCGGACAGGGCTTTGGAGGCCTGCGAATACATTAGTTATAGGGCAACAGGCTACTAAACTTGGATTCGAGCACTTTGCTCATGGAGAATCTTGGATTCACTGCAAGGATCCTCTACCTATATAGCTGTAAAACTGATCGAGTTAAGCAACACCATGTATGTCAAAGTGTTATATATTCGAAGGTTGTGAGAGAGTGTATGGCTTTATATAGGATCGACCAAGAATAAATAGACTTAGATGCGGTGAATCTTTTAATATACTAGTAATGTGAAACTTTTAAGCGGAAGGGCTGGCCTTGTACGCGCAACTTAAGGCCGGGTATTGCGCCGCCCTTTGGAATACCAGAATATCTCGACGGTGGGAGAAAGTGGTGAGTGGTGAGTGGTGATGGTGAGTGGTGACCAAAAAGTAAAAGTAAACAGATTATCAAGAAAAAATATAAATATTGTACGGTCTGTAAACCATTATGTCGCACGACGGGCCTTTGGTGGTGGCGATCAATCGCGAGCGATGCTACAAGTCGGAATGCAAACAAGGTGCGATGACATCTCTTGAACTGTGCCATCCCCGAGTCGTGCGAGCCACACTGGACCAGGATGATTGCTACATACTATGGCCTTGCCGGTTGACGTCTTTCACCTTGAGCGCAAGCACGAAGCCACCGACACGTTCTGTAACGAGGATTATAACTGGTCTTGACCAGACCTAGTGAAAGATGGGGGGGTGACTCTTCACTTCTTCAGTCGCATAGCAAGCAAATGCGGGGTTTAGCGGCTTTCAGGCGATGGCTTGGGAAATGCGAATGGACCGGTACAGCACTTTTGCTTGCATGATGAGATGATACGGCGTCGAAACGAATGGTCAATTGATCAATCGGAGAGAAGAAACAAGACTTTGGATTAACTCCTTACTCTCCGCACAATTCGTAATGTATACCGCTACAAAGCCTTCCACATACCAACGGCTGGCCAGCCGCGGCGGTCGACACACAGTACCTTTGGAGATCCTGACCGAACGTATATAAACCTTAGCTACATATAAACTGTTCATTAGTCTTTGGACCCTGACCATTTTTACCCTGTCTGAGCGACTTAAGTACTTGTAGCATCACTCTCGATCGACCACCATCCCAGAAGGCCCATAATGATGGTTTACAGACTGCTCTATATTATTACAATTTTTTATTAATAAAATACTTACTTTTATTTTCATTCCCCACTCACCACTCACCATCACCACTCGCCACTCACCACTCACCATCACCACTCGCCACTCACCACTTTCTCCTATCGTTGAGATGTCCTCTGGAATATAATACTGTAAATTTAAAGATCTTAAATAAACAAGAGATAGCAGAGAACTGAGCCTTCTGTTGCGGAAGATTATTAGAATCTCTTGATATTAGAACCAACAATGGTTTAACATGTAGAATAAGCGTCCTTATTTCACCTCGTAGCCATCCGTGAAGCAGAAAAATTCATGTAGCGCTTTTGTAGTTAACTGGATAGTGATCAATTTAGGTGTCAAACTTAATGAATTGAGGATTAAGATCTTTGAAAGGAATTCTACGTGGCTAGAAAGAGACCCGGGAGGCTAAGAGTGCGCGGGCCGAGTCCGTCAAGAATCCATTCACCTCGGTAGGTTCCCGATGCCAGGCTAGTAGCCACCAATTCTCAGTTTCAGGAGGTCGCCAGAAACAATCTCCTCTTTCTTCGCCACAACTTCATCCATGTCCCAGCGAGCATCAAGGAACCGTCCAGACAGGAACTCGGCGTGCGGATGACTGAGATAAACACAGACTCCTCCGGAGAGTGCGGCTATATGTAGACCGTCAGTAAGGTTTCAAGTAGCAAAAAGAAACATGCTCACGCTTGTCGAGGGCAAGAGCCACAAATCCGGATTTTGGATCACGAGGTAACATATCGGTGGGCACGATTCCAGGGACTAATGCATATGTACGGAGGTTGTTGGGATATTCGAGTGCCATCAATTCGACCAACTTGACACCGGGAAGCTTCGTGAGGATGTATCCTGACATTTCGGGGAATGGCTCCGTCACTCCAGTGGTGATACTGATGAAAGTGGCGGGGAAATCCGGTGGATTGAACTGAATGAGGCCTCGAGCGAGGTAATAAGGGCCGCTGACGTTGGCATCCTACAGCGACGAGACGTTGAGAATGTGTCAAAGGTGATATGGGAGCTGAGTGCGTACCACAGAACTCTTCCAGCTGGCAGGATCTGTTTCACCCAGCTTGATTCCATGATCTGGGCCGAGGGCGGCATTGTTTACCAAGATATCTGGGATGAAGAAGGTCAGTGGAGCCAAAACACATGATCCTTTACTAACCAATCTGGGAGACTCTGGATTTGAGATTATTGAAAAGAGCCGTGACGTCTTCGAGGACGCCAATGTCTGACGCGAGAGAGATGAATTCGGTCTTGGGGTACAGCGCCTTGAATTTCACCTGTACTGCGGCGAGCGAAGACTCGGTGCGACCCGTGAGAATGATCGTCTCGGCTTGAGCTTTGGCATAGGATTCGACGATGCCGATGCCTATACCCCTGCCACCGCCGGTGACGAGAACGGTCTTGCCGGGCAGGGCGAGAGAGGGAGATGTAGGATCCTAGTCCAACGCGTCAGATTATGCGTATTATGACATATTCACAACCCACGATAGTGTCATACACATCCCTATGGATTGTCTTGGTGAAGAATGGACGGCTAGAACCCAGTTCGTTGAAAGACATGGTGACCTATGGAAATTGCTTGTTTGTATGGTGTTGCTTTGTGATTTAGCTGCTTGAGAGAAGGGTTTTAGGACCTCCCATGTTTGATGCTTTTATACAAGGCAAGCTTCAGTAGTGAGCGAAAAGTCGGAGCGCGTATTAGAAGCATCTCCGAATGATGCGCACCAATCATTTTGACGTTATTCGATGGATTGCGTGGATAGAGTGACCGAGGGAGGAGAGTTCAACGATTGATCAACAGGCAGAAGTAAGGTTCAGGAACATCGTGCTGAGTGGGCAAGCCAGTGGTCTTCGCCGAGGAATCGGTAGTGTTGTTTTGAGGCATTTATGGCTCTATTTCATGTGATTCCTGACAAATGGACTTCTGCGAGAGATCGGAAATACATTGAGGGTCAGGCCTGCATCAGCGACGCGTCCTCTGCAAAGCGGCCAGATGTTTGCACGGAAGGATATTGGCCTAATTCGAGATGGATAAACGAAACAGAGGGCTACCGAAGAGATGATGCTGACTGCGTTACATGCCTTCATGCGTATGCCATCTGTCAAGAAATGCTGGCAATTGGTGCCTCCCTGTTAACCAACCTCCACCCTCCACGAGCTCATACCATATCTTTGTTTGATGGGGGACGCGCAAATCGCATTAAACTTGTCAATCGTCCTCTTGGTCCCAACATACATGCGCCCACACCGTGGCAGATAGAGACTGTCCTTAACTCAGTGCAATGGCTCAGTATACCGGCCTAACTACCGTAAATAATATCACTCTATAGTATAGTTTTTCCCAGCTGACGTTTCTCGGTCAAGCAGTCCCTCCCATCTTTACCCAGTGGCGTTTCCTGTTCCGAGTAGGCCTTAGAAATACTGTGCGCTCAGACTTCTTCTATTGAAAACTCATAGGAAAGCTGCAATAACTCCTGGATCCGAGTACTTATGCTCATATACTGCGACGTATGTAGATTGTGGGTTATCGAAAGCCAAAGCTCACGTATTAAGAGACAAGTTTATTCTTAAATATATAATCTATTAGCTTAAGGTTGTATGGGATTCAACGGTATCCCATGCATGCTTTTGCCACCCCCAGTGAGATCAAGAACAGTCTTTGTCTGGCTTGACGACCGGGGAGCGGAATCCTGAACCAAAGAGTCGGCCATTGCGCAATATGGCGTAAATCCAATATATAAGAATATTATACGTGGCCCTAGGAAATGTCCTAAGTGAAGAACAGCGGAGTTGGACCGAGTTCGTCAAACACCTATACCTGGCGGGTTATAGAGATCGAGTGCTGTGTACGTTGATAATTCCATTCTGTTTTTTGGTTTCTTGTCAGATGCATTTCAAATTCCATTTATTTGGGGCCATTCTCTCATAAGGTCTTGGCGAATACACAGCCAGCCAGCTTTCAAAATACGCGTGCATAGCTCTACAATTTGCATCCATTCCGCGTCTATATTACGTGGATCTCACTTTAACCGTAAAAAAACGAGAGACAACCGCTGTATTGGTGTGGAGGGTAGCCTTGAAGACAAGCAACCTGAAATAGGAAGCCAGCGAATAAACGAGTTAGGTGAATTATTCGGTTACGTTGATTACGTTGGGTTCGTGAGCATTTAACTTGTTAAGACACGTTGGCGATTGGTTCAGCCTATTTCCAATGTCTGTGTCCGTGACAAGAGGCTGCAGGAGCATGTATTCAACCGTTTATTCTGAGTTCATTTGCATCGAGGCAGATAGAGACTGCCCTTGACGTTGTATGCCGATTTTGATTAGGGTGCTCGCACACCTAGAGTGAACCTCCACTATAGACCAGCATCCTCTCTATATAAGGCTCGTTGTTTGGGACCAAACGATTGGCTACGTCTTTACCCTATCTACTTGATTGTTCCAAGTAAACCTCAACGGGCCTACACCTAACGTCTTTGACAACCCCTAGTAGTAATAACATGGCCTCTCCAGCCTCTCCAGTCGAATACCAAAGCTGGCTGACAGCCACCTCGATCATTAGCGTGATGGGATTCGCTGCTTCCGTGACAGGAAGTGTCAGCACGGCTCTGGGGGGCCAGGTGTTTGGCGAGAAGGTGTCAATAGAAGAAGCTCCTAGGGAAAGACCACTACAAGAACCACGACAAACAGGAATACCATTATCAGAGCTACCACTACCACCAATACCACTAGAAATAGAACTACTACCATACCGAAACCGAAAGAAACCCTCCGAAGCGTGGACATGGAGGGGATGGCCCCACAAGTTATGGAACAAATTGATAGGGTCGGGGTACTCAGCCACTGAGAATTTGCGCAGAGTTTCGGGGTGGTTCGTCCGGGCTGGCATAGCTTTTGCGGCCGCTGCCGCACTCAGTTTGGCCCTACAACTTGCTCTGACGGATAAGCGCGTAGTTGAGGCTATGGGTCAAAACGGGGATGTTTACAAAGTGTTTCGGGCTGGGAGTTACATGGCCACGCTCAGTGTAATCATTGGTTTTGTGTTATTAGGAGTGGGTTTCAGGCGCTTGCATCTCATTTCAGGGCTTGTCATGGCTGTGAGTCCTACCGTCTTACATTCGATTGACAAGCTAACGCGAATGTCTAAAGGGTTTTGTCATCGCCCTGCCTGCAGCCTTGTTCACTTATCTTTTCAGGGCTGGAACGTTGGGGAAATGATAAACCGACGATGCGGAGATAGGGCTGCCGTCGACCGGCCAAAGTCTAGACTCAGTCGTAATTCAGTCGATGGTGCCGCGACTGCCGAGTCAATCGACCCTCATCGACTCTGCCTTTTATGGTAATGAATTTTTTTTTCTCGAGCGATATGAAGAGCTAACGCGTATTTTTGAATATAGTTAGCAATGAGGAGCCATAATATACCAATTTTGAATCAGCATAGTGCACGCTGGGGGCTGCAACCCGTCGGGGTGGTTTCCTTTTTTAGCAAAGGTGGGTATGTGTCGACTGGGATGTGGCGCCAATTGATTCTCGCCTATTATTCGAGTCTAATTCAGTCGAGTCAACGGCAGCCCTATGCGGAGAGATGTAGCTCATTCAGACATGTCATCCTCCACAATAATGCTTGTAAAGCACTTGAACAACATGTTTCGTTTATGAGTGAATATACACAATTTTGTAGTCCAAAGAATCAAGGGTCAAAGATGAGTGGGCTACCGCTTCTTGTCCCTTGCTGCGATACTGTTTTGCCTCGTTCAAGTGCACTCCTTCTTTTACCTGAAGCTGCTCATTAAGATCATAGTTTAATTCACACTCGCATTACTGCATTTATTTATGCCGGCTTACTGGAGCAGTAGTACGCGTCTGTCGCCCATTCGTTAAAGAGGCATGCATTTCGGGCTCTGCTCATCCAGAGCCATCTCCCATTGGAGTCCCGACAAATAGTTAGTCAGGCTACTCTCCAAAGGATTTCCAGATATACATGCACAGCGTTATGGTATGCATCCACTCCACGTCTATACATATATTACGTGGATCCTACGTTTAACCGTAAAAGAGAGGTAGACGCTGTATTGAGTGAAGGAGCGCCTTGAAGAGAGGCAAGCTAAAATGGGAAGCCAGCGAGTAACGAGATAGGTGATAGCGTCGACGGGCGGCATCGTGACATGCTTGCTGGGAATCGATCACGTCTCACTTTCAGGTTACTTCCAGTCTCTTAGTTTAGGACACGAGGCTGCAAGAGCGTGCTCTTGACCTGAATTTATTTGTAAATAGAGACTGTCCTTGACTTTGTATACTGATTTAGGGTACCGATACACCCCATAGAGAACCTCCACTACGGACCAGCATTCCCTATATATACAAGGCTCGTTGTTTTACGACTCTCTAAATCGTTACCCACCTACTTGATTGCTCCAAGTAAGCTTCAGCGGGCCTGTACACCCAACGTCTTTAACAACCCCCTCGTAGCAAGGGCACTAGCATGGCTTCTACAACCGAATACCAAAGCTGGCTAGTAGCAACTTCGATCATTAGCGTGATGGGGTTTGCAACTTCTATGTCAGCGACGATCAGCACGGCATTGGCGACCTCGGTGTTTGGCGAAAGAGTGGTAGCCTATTCTTCCGCCGCAGACGAAGAGCCACTCTATCCCGGAATGATGAAATATGACGATGGTCGTCGATTGTCAAAGACTCTACCTCCCGCTACGGGATCCCTCGCCTGGCGCATGCAGAGAATCTCGGGTCGGTTCGCCTGGGCCGCCTTGTGTTTTGGAGAGGCTGCCGGATTGTGTCTAATTCTACAACTTGCGCTGACGGATGGGCGGATAAGCCAGACCCTTAATAAGCTTGGCGATACATCGGCGCTGTATAGGGCGTTTCAGGTAGGGAGTTATGTCGCCTCGGTCCTTGCAGCTGCGGGGTTTGTCAATTTGGGATGGGGACTCAGGCGCTTGGCTGTCGTTCAAGCTTATGCGACGATTGTGAGTCCTGTTTGCTAATTTGGACGACTGATTGCTAACGTGAGTGTCTAAAGGCTCTCGCTATCCTCGTACCCATAAGCCTTTTTGCCTCTATTTGGGTTATTTACTATACCCATAGCTACTGACTCTTGGGCAAGCGTCTGTCCGTAATGTACTCGATTAGATTGATTTTACTGGAATAAATACACGATTTGAGGCAAAGTCAGAGTCGAGTAATAAGATGAGCGCTTGTATTCGCCTAACTTGTCCCTTCCTGCGATTCGCGTTTTGCCTCGTTCAAGTGCATCTTCCAGTCTGACGCTGTTCAATCAAAATCACGGTTTAAACAACTCGTATTACTGCATTTGTGCCGCCTTACTCGGAGTTGTCGTACGCGTCTAGAGATGCAGATATGTCGTGCCGAAGATGGCCAAGTCTTTCAGGTCAACATGACCCTCTATGATATCGCAAAGTAAGTACTCATTTCAAACGCGTCGCATGTTCCCAAATTAGCTCGCTAACCATCGTCATTCCCCCTCGGCTGCGCTCTCCTATCCTCCTAAACTCGATCTACCAAACTATTGACGTTAATTATGAATACCTACGTGCAAATTGTCGCTTCCGATGAGCAGAAAGCCAAACACATTGCGGCCGCTCCTCTCGTCGTTGACCTCAATTGACCCTGCCGCTATCATCATGTTCCTCTCTGATGGACAGCAGCTGAGAGAAGATAATATCAGAGACTTGAGTGGTTCGTCATCGCTTGTTAAGCCTAACTTTCCTCAGCCGCTCACTTATACAACAGGTGCTCAAGACCAGTCAATTTTTGTGTTTAACCGTGACTATCTTGATCTCGAGATTGAAGAGGTCATGTCCGTGTTAGGTGTACAGGACGGAGAGGGCCTCCTTCCAAACGACACTCTTCAAGGTATGGCGCGCCTTTGTAGTCTTTGCGTATATCACGGTTCTGATGGTTTATAGCGGAAGACTCGATATCGTCACTTCATACGTCTCAAGTTCTGCAAGACCACCTTCAGCGTGCGCAGCAGCACCAGTCGTACATCTCTGCGCTTTTGCAACAAGTGCACAACCAACATGAAGGTACTTTAGTCTTTTCATATCTCATATACACTGCTCAAAATCTATCTTATAGCACTGCAAATAGCCAGCTCCAACCTCGACATGCACGTCCTTACACTAGGCGACGCCTGGTCAGCGCTCAAAGATAGCGTGAGTGCAGGCTTGGAATCTCAGGTGAGCACACTTCCTCATCATTCTCTCATTGCTATATACTAACTCCTTCCCAGGCCAAACTACTAGAGAGCATCGACTACGACCTAGACGCCATCTCACAAATAAGCGTACACCCATCCTTCCTCGCTGTAGCAGCCGCAAAATCTGGTAATGCCGGTGCTGGTTCTGCCGCAGGCAAGGACCACGACAGTGAGGGTGGACTACGGAGTAAAATGCTCGGGGAGTACGTCTCCCGTGCGAAGATGAAATTGGTCGTCGAGGGCTGTCGACGAACACACGGTGAGATGACTTGTGTGTATGTCAACGATATACTAAGTTCCCCTGGTTGTAGCTGGTCTGGTTACGCGCTTTCGGAATGCGCAGGTGTCAATGGAGGATCTGACCAAGGGTAGCGACGAAGTTAGGGCGAGCATCAATCCTGATGGGTACGTCTTTTGTCGTCGTCGCTCTCTGCTGTCGGCTGACTTGTTGCAATAGACCATTAGCCGAGGCTTCCATTTGCACGAAAAGGTCCTTTGATAACCTGGAGCGCGTGAGCGCCCTTGTTTCAGCGTGGGGTGAGGTAGAGGGTGAGCGTGTACGCTTTGGTCGAGAGCGTTCACATTGGCTGACCAGGGACACTGTCCAGATCCGAGTCAGGAGGATACTGAAGGCTTGATGAATGGTAAGCAATCCGTATGACCAATGTTTTCTAGTAGGCTAACCGCCATATAGAGATGCAAGTTTTAGACACGGCCATGCGACAAGAAGTCTTACTAATTGGGCGTATCAAAGTATGTCGCTTTCATTCTGTAGTCTTTTGCGTATTGACCTGTCTCGTTTGTAGAACCGGCATACACAAGAGCTATTGCACACCTTACGGCATATTTCTACTCTACAGTCATCCATCTTCTCGTTACCAACCGTTCTTACCGGTCTGGAGAATGATCTTCGAATGAAGGGCGGGTTTGCGCACCTTCAACGCTTGCACGGGATGGCTTTTGCCTATGGTGCCAGTGTCATCGAAGTTGTCAGGAGGAGAGAATTTGGTCAGTGAAGGCAAGCGTTTTCCGTGATGATATGCTGACATTCTCCCAGGTCGATTCTTCATGCAACGAGCACAGGCTATGGCGGAGATCATGGCCAAATTTGCGTACGTGAATTAGTTTAGCCTCGCGGACATCTCATACTTACCATTTGCATAGGTCGTCTGAACGGAAAAGGCGGCAAGTCTATCGAGGAGAGTCGTTATCGCTCCTACCGTTCGAAACCCAGAGCATGGACTTGGAAGCTCCTTCCCTCGAAGTCTCCACAAAAGGGATGGAAGACGGTCCTTATGACATAAACAGAGAGGACGTGGAAGGTGAGCTTGGCTATACAAACATAAGGCCCTTTTAACTTATTTCGCCACCCGTTCTAGTCCTCCTGGAAGCCATGCGCCAGATAGAAGAGGAGACTGCGCCTCAGCTCCATAATGCAGCGGGCTCCCAGACTGCGCATCCTATGAAGGAAACCCGAGAAGCCTTGGAGAAGTTGGTGGTGAGGATGGATAGTTTGGAAAGCGATTTTGATCGTCTAGCTGAAAAATCGAGTATGTCCTATGTCCTGCTACTTCGAAACTCCATGCTAACCCTTATCCAGTTCTCTCTTCCACAAGATTGGCGTATTATAAACGCCGATGTATGTTGTTTTCTTCGTCATATTGATGCCCAATTCTTACATTTTCTCATAGCTATCAATGAAGCAACTGCTTATAACGAAGCGGCTGAGCAGCTCCAGGAGCTACAGGGACAACAAGAAGCACAGGAGCAACAATTTGAAGCCGAAAGAAAAGCGTTCCGGACGCGGATCAACGAACTCGACTCTCAAAACAATCACCTCAACTCACAGCTTCCACAACTCGAAAACGAAATCGAGCACCTCCAAGCCCTTCTCAAGCAAGCCCGTACAAATGTGGAGCAAACACATTCACGGTACGAAGAGGCGCAGGCCAAGAATCACACGTACGAGCAGGATTTACGACAAAGAAACTCGGAAATCTCCAAGATGCTAAACCAACTCGAGCAAGACGAGGAGGCGCAGCGGACGTTACGGCTGGAGAAAGCTGAGATGAACGATACGAGCAAGATGCAGGCTGAACGATTGGAGACTGCGAACCGAACCATCGCAGGTCATACTGAGCGTATTTCTGCTCTTGAAAAGGATGTATCGTCCATGGCCGAAGAGAATAGTCTTCTCATGAAGCGAGAGGAGGAAAGCAAGAAGCGGATTGAAAACCTGGAGGGACAACTGATGCAGGCGAGGATGGAAGGGGATGACGCGAAGAGTGCGTTAAAGGAAGCCGTTAGAGAACGGGATCGGCTACTACGAGATCATCGAGTAGAAGCCGATGGTGACCGTGCCGTTTTGGAGCATCGTTTCATGGAAACACGGTCGCAGTTGGAGTCTGACCGACAACAACTCCAGGAGACGCAGCAAAGGTTCTCGGCTATGAACTCGCAGCTCACCTCCCTACGCTCTCAAAATTCAATCCTACAAAGCGACCTATCCTCGCTTCGCGAAGAGCTAAAACGAACATCCCACGAGCTCGCCATCTCTACCCAGGCCGAGAATATGGCCCAGCAAACGGAAAACACCCTTCGCGCCGAACTTAATTTCGCCAACAATGCGTTGGTCCAGGTAGAAAGCAAACAAGAAAGGACCGAACGAATTCTGGCTCAAGTCTTTGACGTCGCCATTGCTTTCCGCAACAGCCACGCCAGGGCTCTTGCCCAAGCCCAGGTGATGTTGAAGCCGATTGCCGCCAGAGGGGCAAGTTATAGTGGCCCTCTGGGTGATTCAACAGTCCTGGTACCTGGTGGAGGAATGGAGTTTGGGAGCCCACCCCGCATTCAAGCTGCAGGCTCTCTGGGACTTCAGCCTTCCGTCCCGGACAGGCCTTCTTCACCTACGCCCATCGACCCTTCAGACCCGCTTGCAGCTCTAGATACGCTACGGGAATTCGACCTTGATGCTTTCGCAGAGACAATTGCCAAAACTGGTCTCACTATCCGCAAATGGCAGAAGCAATGCAAGGAATACAGGGATCGTGCCAAGGGGAAGATTTCCTTCAGAAACTTCCAGAAAGGCGACTTGGCCCTCTTCCTGCCAACACGAAATTCAGTGGCCAGACCATGGGCTGCCTTCAATAGTACGTTTCACGTTGGTTATTATGTTACTTGGCAGGTGCTGATCTCTATTAGTGTCTTTCCCTCACTACTTCCTAAGCGCGACTGGACACATTGCAGACCAACTCAAAACTCGGGAATGGATAGTGGCACGGATCACATCCATAGCCGAACGTGTGGTGGACAGTAATGTAAGGAAAAGCATTTTTTCCCCACTTAATGACTGACCCGTGCAATCGTAGGACCCCACTAGCAACCCTTATGGTTTGGGTAATGGCGTAAAGTACTACATGCTCGAAGTAGAAGATTGGACTCTGAACACACCTAATCCCACCAATCGCCCAAAGACGACGCGAGGAACATCCATCCCCGCAGCCCGCCCAGGGCTTGCTCAAATCGAATCGTGGAGAGACTCTGCGGCAATTTCGCAGTCTCCACCCCTTGCCTCGTTGATTCCGCTTCAGCCAAAGCAATCTGAGGACCCAGATATTGTGGAAGGCATCACTGCGATCTCTTCTAGACCCAGGGCGACAACAGCCTCTAGTATCGGTGCTGGACCATCCTCTCTATCGCGATTGTTAGCACAAGCCAACAAGGAGCCATCACCTGTAGAGCCACCCAAATTATCGACACCATTTATGACTCCCCCTTCGGCACCAAAGGTGGAAATATCCAGCATTCCTATGCCCAGCCAAGAAGAATCTGAAGACCAGGATTCGCTGGAAGCTGAGGAGCCACCAAAGGAAGCCCCTCGAAATGTCGATAATCCATCCCAAAAAGTGATTTCCAACTCGCCGCATCCGATTACATCCCCTCTTCCGCCTATAGCGCCATCCCCTTTGATGCGGTTGTCGCCACGCAACTCCCCGAAGCCTTCTCCTCGTCAACGGCCCTCGACACTTCATATTGCCAGTGGATCACCATTGGCTTCTACATCAAACGTCAACGTGAAAGGAAGTACGGCAAACCGCCGCACAGACTCTGTTCGATCATCCATGTCATCTACGCGACCTTCCACCATATTCCGCCGTCCTCCATTTGCACTCGCATCATCGCCCTCGAAAGCAGTTTTGACCACCAGCTCGATCACCGACTTGGTCACTTCTCCATCTGGAGACGCCAATTCCCCTTTTCGTATTTCTACGGAAGACCTAGAAGGTAGAATTGATGAAGAAATCCACGAAACCCCATCTCCTGCAGAATCAGCGACTGAAGGGATGAACAGCGTCCTCTGGGGTCATGCCAGAAGACGAACCACTAGCACCATTACACCGGCCACGGCCGCATTGTCTCAAAGTGCCTCCAGAGCCAACCACCCTATTTCCCCTTCCCCTTTGAGCGGAGTTTCCAGCATCCTGAATCCATTCAGCTGGGGACGTAAGCGGCCAAACAGCCTCATATTCACCGAAGACGAAGGGAGTGGTCGCCGTTCGAGCTTATCTCGTGTAAGAGAACACACTCGAGCCGCTTCATCAGACGTTAGTAGGGATGCCGCGGGAATTCTGCGCAAATACGATGCCGGCAGGGAATGAACTCTCATGTGTTAATCTCGAGTTTTTGTATCTAGTCATATAGTTGTTATTACAGCATTTTACGTCATTTCACTCAAAAGTCGATACTTCTAATAGTTACCTCCTTGATCCCTTTCAAACAGTCGAGTACATGAAAACGCGAGTATGAAAGCAAATTTTCAAGTAAGAAAGTTCCATATGACTGCATTTCAACCTTCTCATCTGTTTTACCGCACGCCTTCGCCCTTTTTCAAACGCCCTACCCATCACTATTACCCATGGACACCGTAAACCATTTGAAAATCTTAAACTCTCCTAGTTTTCCAATTTGCTAGGAAGTGTATACTCGCAGGGCAACGTTCTTTTTACTCCTGTGGCGACCTCTTCGGATGGCGGAACGATTGAAAGCGTACTCAGCCCAGTTGGGAATAGGCTTAGCATATTTGACCTTGTCAAGTAAGTCCTCGACCCATCAGTCCCGTATTTTTCTTTCTGACCTTTACTCCAGTAATCGCTCCCGCACACTGCCTTTCCAAACACGGAAGAATATATCCACCATTGCCCTCTCACCTGATGGAAAGGTTCTAGTTGTAGTAGATGAAGATGGGAAACTACTCCTTCTTTCGGCTAGCCTTCCGCAGGCTCCTGTTCTGCACCACTTCAACCTCAAATCGAAGGTTGGAAGCGTAGACTTTTCCAAGGATGGAAAGTAAGGCTGCAATAACGTTTTTACTGAGGGTACTGGCTGACATTTGCAGATTCATCGCAATTACTACCTCTTCTATGGTTCATGTCTATGTGACGCCAAACATTCTAATACGAGAATTTGCGCCGTGGAGGTATGTGGACAGATCTTTTTGATTTTAGACTAAGAACTTCTATCTCAGGCTACATCGCACCTATGCGGGCCACAACGGCGACGTCAAAGGCGTCCATTGGAGTAACGATAGCAAGTAAATCGAAAAATAAGCTTTACCCACAACAAGCTTATACATCTTTGCATAACAGATTCTTCCTGTCTCACTCCAAGGACCTTACAGCTCGCCTTTTCTCTCTTCATCCAATCGAAGGCTATCGACCAAAGACATTTGCCGGTCATCGCGACTCATTGGTGGGCGCATGGATAGGAGGAAAGAATGAAGACTCGGTGTGTATCATCTGTTTACTTTGTAGGATGACCATGAACGTTCTTTATATCAGATTTATACCGTATCAAAAGACGGGGCTTTGTTTATATGGGGTGCAAAAACAGACGAAGACGGACATATAATCGACCAGCATCTCGTTGACGCGGACCCAGAGAACCGGCTTGGGCATACAAGATGGGCAATTCTACAACGTCATTATTTCAACCAGCCAAATACAAAGGTATGACAGTACCTTGAGATCCCACTTGGTCTGACCGGTTCATAGGTCACTTGTGCCGCCTTTCACGAGAAGGGAGGGCTTTTGGTAGTCGGGTTTGGTAGCGGGGTCTTTGGACTATGGGAAGTGCCAGCGTACGTTTCTGTCGCCAGAATAGAGGCCACAGGCTAACCCTATTTCAGTTCAAGCGCTCATGGGACATCCATCACCAATGTTCATACTCTGTCAATATCGAACGAGAAGATTACGTCTGTGGCAATCAACACAACTGGACAATGGCTAGCATTCGGCGCACAAAAACTAGGACAACTTCTCGTATGGGAATGGCAATCACAATCGTATATTCTAAAACAGCAAGCCCACTCGCACCAGTCATCATCATCCATATCACATTCCTCCATAACACATCTCTCGTACTCTCCATCTTCTCAACACATTGTTACTTCTGGTTCCGACGGCAAAGTTAAACTATGGTCAACGCAATCAGGGTTCTGTTTCGTCACCTTTAATGAGCACTCTGCCAGTGTGACGGCAGTAGAGTTTGCCAAGCGAGGACAAGTAGTGTTCAGCGCAAGCCTTGACGGGACCGTTCGAGCATGGGATCTTGTACGCTATCGAAACTTCAGAACCTTTACCTCACCCACGGAAACGCCCGTTCAATTTAGCTGCCTAGCAGTTGATACAAGCGGAGAAGTGGTGGCAGCAGGATCCACAGATACCTACGAGGTATTCTTCTGGTCGGTCCAGACAGGAAAGCTCCTCGACATTCTCACTGGACATGAAGGTCCGGTATCCTCCCTTGCATTCTCGCCCATTGGAAACGAACTTGCCAGTGGCAGCTGGGACAAGACCGTGAGAGTATGGAACGCATTCGGCAGGAGCAGAGCTGTTGAGCCCTTCTCCATGAACAGTGATGTTCTAGCCATTGCATTCAAGCCAGACGGCAAAGAGCTTGCTGTAGCAACCCTCGATGGTCAAATAGCCTTCTTCGATGTAGCAGGCGGGAGACAGACGGGAATCATCGAAGGGCGGCGAGACATCAGCGGGGGACGGAGCTTATACGATGGGCTCACGGCACAAAACGCTGCTGGTGGCAAGATGTTTAATTCACTCTGCTACAGTGGCGACGGGTCACTACTCCTCGCCGGAGGCAATAGCAAGTATGTCTGCCTGTACGACATCCAAGAGACGACCCTCCTCCGAAAGTTTACAATATCCGAAAACCTTTCCTTGGACGGCACCGAAGAGTTCTTGGACAGTCGGCGCGTCAATTCCGCTGGGATAAATATCGATGCTATCAATGAGCATGGAGACGATTCAGACCTCGACGAACGACTCGAGAGCGCAAAAACTCTACCTGGCGTCATGGGCGGTGACTTGTCCAAACGCCGATGGAAACCTACCGTCCGAACATCTTGTGTACGGTTTGCCCCAGACGGTCGAGGATGGGCAGCAGCAAGCACCGAAGGCTTACTCCTATACTCCAACGAGGACTTGATCACATTCGACCCCTTCGAGTTATCAATCGACCTCACACCACAGGCAGTCAACGAAGCCGCGAATAACAAAGAATATCTCAAAGCCTTATGTATGGCGATGAGACTCAACGACGAAAATTTGATCCTCCGGGTCTTCGAGGCAATACCAACGAGCGAGGCCAAGTTTGTGGTACACAACCTTCCCAAAGGAGGTAGCAGTGCTATCGTCAGTGGAAGTGCTGGTGGGAAAAACTATTATCTCAAGCGGCTTCTCGAGTTGCTGGTGAAGCGATTGGAGAGGGGGCCTAACCTGGAAGGGGACTTGAGATGGGTGAACGAGGTTCTAGAGAAACATGGGAACACAATCAGAAGCCGTGGTGGTGGCGAAGGCAGCGAGTGGGCCAGTGTAATGCGAGGTTTGATGAGGAGCTTGACAGAAGTGCAGAGGACAGTGTCTACTCTGTAAGTTTGACGGGATTCATACTTGGGCTTAGACTATGCTGACATACGTTCGTTCTAGCTGCGAAGAAAACACTTCGACATTGGAATATCTACTCGATCAATCAAAGGCCAAGGAGAAAGCAATGGCCATGGAAATTGATGTCAACTAGTGACTTGATCGACTTATGTAATAAAACGCAAAAAAATAGACATCAAAGGGCATGCCATTGAACACAACAACTAAGTAGCGTACACATTGGGTTGCAACAAGACGGACGGGGAGGAGAGAAAAAATTGTTTGCATCTTCTATGGACATCAAGAGCTTTTGCCAACTAAAAGCGACAATGCGAGTTCGATGAACAAGGTGAAGACGCGTGGGGAATCGAATGCAGGAAAAGGAGTGGAGGGAACTTGACTGTGACGACGACTGCATGTAGTTCGCGTCGTCCCGAGGCAAGAGAGAGTCAACCGAATGAAGGAGTGTGTGACTAGTGGCTTGGTATGATCGACAAGCTGTTGCGAGTTTTTTTTGTAAAGGGTTTTTGAAAGGGGGGAGTGGGGAGGTGTGACAACGACGAGATGAATGCCAGATACACGAGAGATAATGCCGATGTCAATCGGAGGAATGGGATGGATGAGGGAGGTGAAGGACTATGTTGGATAGTCCCCAGATGCAAAAAAGGTATCGTCGAAGTCTGGTAAAAGAAACAACAACGCAATGTCCATTTTTTCATGTACAAGCGTGCTCTGGTAAAACACAAGGTGCGGTAATGCGCTGTAGTCTTGAGAGAAGAAAAAGGGTAATATACTATACAAATCGATGAGTATTCGATGCGAGTGTAGACGAGACAGGAGACTCACCAGAAAAGGGGTACCAGTCGAATAGACGACTAGGGTTCACCCGCAAGAAAAGGGCCGGTCATCAGACCGGTGCTGTCCAAGAAGTCGTAGAAGAAATTTTTGACAAGTAATGGAGCAAGCAAATTGAAGTGAGATAAAAGGGTCGGAGACTGAGAAAGAGTTCGGTGGGTGGCGCGCGAGTTTGAAGAATTAGGTTGAAGATATTGAGAAGGTGAGCCAAACGGTTGCGTCACAAGGACGCGACGCGCGGCAGTGACGACAAGAGGAGCGACGAAAGAGTGTAATGTACAATGCGGATGAGAGGTGGTTGGGAGGATGAGGGGATGAGGAATGGGGTTTGACGTTGCTCTGCAAATGTCGTAAATGCTACACGTGATTAAATATTGCAGGTCGTGAAGGGATGTCTGAAAATGCCGAGAAAAAAAAACGATGCGAGGGTGGTGTTTGAAATAATACGACCATGTCTACCAGTTTGATCCCAGAATAATGGAAATCGTAAGGTGGTGGTGCCCAGAGAGTGGTGCTAGCGGTGACAACGACGCAGTGGTACAACCAAAACATGCGTCGAGGTGGGGCCCGCGTCCGGATGAATGCCGTCGAAAAGTCGATCTATATGAGGGTCGTCGGGGCGGGAAAAGGTGTGTAAAAATGAGGTAGGAGCGCAAGACGCTCTCATGCCCAAAAATCTTGAAGGTTGGTTGTGATGTATGCAGGTTGAACGACAATGGAGTAGAATGTATGTCGGAGATGATGAGAGGGGGGTGTAATGCGATGAGGGATGGATGAGATGATAATGCAAATGCAGATGCGAATGCGGTAAGGTTTGGTTCTACTACAATTGTGGTGGACGAGCTGCACAAAAAGAAAAAGAAAGAGAGAAAAAGGGGGAAACTGTGATGCTTTTGACGATTCGACGAGTGTATTACCCGGACACGGACGACGAGCAAGTTTTGAGGTTTGTATCCGACCCGCATTCGTTGACAACACCGCCTAGGAGCAAAGGCGGATTGGGGGTGGGATAGAAGTGTTTGTCGCTTCGTTATAATTCGACCGTATTTGTTTATTGGAGTTATTTCGTCTCCACAGGAAACCCCCCTCGCACGCGGCGGAGGGAAATGCCTGGGAGGTGTTTCCGGTAAATTCTGAACCGAGAAGGGAACGAGTCGGGAAGCTGAGAATCGAGAGTAATAGCACAAATTTGGAAACCGAGTCGGAGCCAAAGAAACCGAGGGGGTGGCGGTGGCGGTAGAGGAGATCCGTTTAGAAAGAAACACCATCGCGGTGTTTAGGTCGGTCGACGAAATGTGACCTCTTGTAGTCTTTCGGTAGCGGATAGGTTATGTCGGAGGGTTTTGAGAGGGAGAGAGCCGAGAAGTTGCGAGAAACGATTGCGATAGCAGAAGCAACGCGACGGAAAAGCTTGAGAAACCGAGAAAGAGGTTTGACCCGGTGTTACAAGAAAAAAAAAAGATGATTTGCCGAGTGGGTTTAAAACACGACGATTTGCGACGACAACAAGACGATGAGATAAACAGGCTGAGGGTGTTGACGATGGAGAGATGCGACGTAGAGTCGGTGTTAGGGACGCGGCGTCGACAATGGCCAGTCGAGGGAGTAGTATGTTTGTGCCATCTGTTCTAGTTATCGCGGTGCGACGGTGGGGGTAATCAGTGACGAGTTGTTATTTTTTGTGACCAGTATACGTTGTAGAACATCCGATAGAGGGGAGCGCCGAGGTGGAATGCACTGTCAGGCTCTAGGTCAGCGATTACGTCATCGGTACTGCGGGCGGCGGGCGGACACGCACCTCATAGGAACAGCCTTCCCAAGAACTTTGGCGGAGGAACGCGCTCCGTCTCAGGAGAGTGATTGAAGGTCGAACCAGCGTACGCTCTCCAAGCCTCTGTCGCCTTTTGGACGGCGAGCTCATCACGGACATCGAGACCAAAGGCCTCTGCGACGTCCTCCTTGTACTGCATCAAGGCAAGCCTGCCTGAGGGCGGGTAAGCAGGGAAGGAGGGTGTACGGACGTGTGAGGCGCCGTTGGGCCGACGGCCAATGGCGATGGGCTTGGAGGGGGTGGCGTAGATACGGTCGGGGCTTGCGCCTGGAGTGGGTGGGCAAGAGGAGGAAGAGGAGTTCGATAGAAGAGACATCAGGAGATCTGGCTCGTGAGTAGTATCGAGTTGTTGGTGTTTGAAAGCCTCTGAAGGACGGATATCGTATTGCTCTTTGAGCTGGGCGACGGTCGCGGGAGATAGCCTTGGGAGATTCTTGACATCTTCCCATTTAAAGGATTCGGTAGGAGAAGGAGTGCGAGAGGGGGTGCTGAGGGCACGTTGCTTTGGTGCGGGCAAGGCAAAAGTTGGGGTCTGTGGCTGCTTCCACACAATAACCTCGTCTTCATCTGCCAGGGGCAATGAGTCGTCAGACTGGGCCATGTCCTGTGCCAACTTGATCGGAGGTAGCAACGGGGCAAACACCGCCTCTTCCACAGCTACAGGGGGAAACTGCACGATGATAGCTCAGTACATGCGTATCTCCACATCTCAAATGAAATGAAACTATATTTACCTTGAATGCATCTGGAGTAAGTGGAGGAGAGACGGGCAAAGAAGTCATCGACTTTGAAGATTGACGAACGTGACCAGAGGAAGGAGTCCTGTTCTTAGACTTGTTCCTTGACGATGCCGAAGAAGCTTTCTTGGTCGCACGTTGAGCGGGAGTGGGCGGCGGCGAGAGGATAACGGGACCGGAAGTAGCCGAAGCATCACCTGCGACCGACGACGGCGCAACGGCCAACTTGTCTCCGACATTTAGCACAATATTCCCCAAACTAGATCGCTTCTGTTTCCTCCGAGATTGCTGGGCAGAAGCTGGAGCTGGAGCGGGAGCCTGAGTCGTCTGCGCTTGCGCCGCCTGTTTTGAACGTGAGGCTGGGCTGGGGCTTGGAGTTGGGAGCTGAGGTTTTCCTTTGAGGATGGCATCGGGAGCAACGTTCTGAGACTGTTTAGCAAGTCCGTTGTGACCTGATTGTTTTGCTACCACATTTGCTGGTCGAGTTGAGAGCGCTTGAGGGAGCTGAATGATACCGGGGCGCCGCTGTTTATCTGGAAACTTTGGCAAAATTGACGAATACGAAATGCTTGAAGGCATGATTTGGTTTGATTTGATTATTTAATAGCGAATTATTAAGAGCGACGCGAGAGGAGCGGCGACGGCGAGAAAGCCAGCGTGAGAGGGAAGGAAGGGGGGTCCAAAGTTGTAGGGCGGCGACGTTTGCTTTGTGGTGGCAGGTCCAATGGGAAGACCCGGCCGCCGGTCGCCGCTCCCGCCTAAACCCGCCTCTTAATTGTGCCCGTCTCTGGAAAACGATAGAACATCCATAGTTATTTAAACAAAAACAAAAACTATCAAGCTAACAACATCTTGCGAGGATCCTCAATGTACTCCTTTACGCGTACTGTAGGGCGTCGTTAGTCGCAATCGTTGCCATTAATTAGCAAACACGTACCAAGGAAGGTGACTGCCTCGCGTCCGTCGAGAAGGCGATGGTCGTATGTCAGGGCCACCACCATGATTGGTCGAATGACGATCTGTCCATTGACTACCACCGGCCGTTCCTTGATGGAGTGCATACCTGCAGGGCGCGCCCTCATCAGCACTGCACCAAAGACAACTCCAATCCCACACTTACCTAATACAGCCGCCTGGGGTAGATTGATGATTGGCGTTCCGTACAAGCTTCCAAACACACCACCATTCGAGCTAAGGGAGAGAGGGTGGGTAAGGTTACCGTCAACGTCAAACCACCAACACGTGGACTCACATGGTAAATGTGCCCCCGGCCATATCCTCAATCGTCAGTTTCCCATCTCTCGCCTTCTTACCCAACGCCGCAATCTCCTTTTCAATATCGACAAAGTTCATGCCCTCTGCGTTCCTGACAACAGGCGTGACCAACCCTTTGGGCGTGGCGACCGCCACACTCAAATCCACATAATCCCTGTACACGATACTGTCCCCTTCAATCGAAGCATTGGCAGCGGGGATCTCCTTGAGCGCGAATGTGCACGCCTTGGCAAAGGCGGACATGAAGCCGAGCTTGACATCGTGCACCTTGAGCACTTCGTCCTTGTACAACTTGCGCATTTCCATCAAAGACGACATGTCAATCTCGTTGAATGTCGTCAATGATGCAGCATTGTTCTGAGACTCCTTCAGGCGCTCCGAGATCCTCAATCTCATGCGGTTCATTTTAACCTGCGCCTGGTCAACAACGCGCCTCACAACCCAAAAAATGATCTAACCCACCCTAGTCTCGTTACGGCTGCCTGGAGCCGCGGGGGGAGGCGACGGCTTGTCCTCCTTTGGTTTCGAGGCTGGCTTGTCGTCTTTCGCTTTTGGTTTTTGTGACGGTGGAGCAGATGTCACTGCATCCTTTGCAGGTGGAGGAGTCGTTGGCTCTTCCGCCTTAGCATCCTTCTTCGCGTCGGGTGCAGGGTCCAATCCCTCCTCTTTCTTCGGTGGCGGAGGAGCCGTCTCAGATTTGTCCTCTCTTGGTGCGGTAGAAGCTCCAGCAGCAGATTCTGTAGAAATACTCGTTAGAAACGTTCTGGTTGAATGTTCGGAACACGGACCTCCACTTCCACCTCCTTCTCCCGGCTCAATCTTGAACAGGTCCTGGCCGACGGTGACAGTATCCTCCTCCTTTGCCAAAAGCTCTGTAATCTTGCCCGCTTTCGGTGCATTGACGGAAACGTCAATCTGAATGAGGACACGAGTCAGTAAAGGACGCAACGCATGTGATAACCTCATTGAGTAAAATAGTGCGGGATTCCCGTACCTTGTCGGTTTCGATCGTAGCTACTTCCTCATCTGCCTCAACATGGTCACCGACTTGTTTTGTCCACTGCTTGAGTGTCCCCTCCGTAATAGACTCGGCCATTTGCGGAACTTTTACAGTTTCGGCTGGAAGAAATGTGTCAGCGCGTTCCGTACATCCCGTACATTCCTTGAAGAATTCTAAGAGAACGTTCTGGGATCGACAACTATGCCATGGTGGTTTCGAAGTGTTCCAGCACGTCGAGGACAATGGTCGTATATAGGAAATTCAAACTCACCCAGTAGTCTGCGTGATGTATGCAGGTTTGAGCGGTGAACCATCGACTCGTAGACATCGCTGTAGAAAGTTCGGCGGTTCGGAACAAGACCAGAGAGAGTAATAGCAGCAACGAAAGAGCCATTATAATCAGCGAAAACACATAATAATTTAAAGATATCGCATACCGTCGCGAAACGAGAGCCCGAGCGCAGACTTTGGAGGTTGAAGAACGGATGGATGAAAATGCAATAATGCCACGCTTTGACGCCAGCATCCTTTAAAACTAGAGAAAAGTGTCGAGGAATAGGAAATTTGTTTCAAATAGTGGGCGTCCTGGTGTGTGTATGGACGAAGTGGTCGATGACGAGGGTTGCTTGAATTAGCAAACCTAGTGAGGCTGGGAGCATTCCGTCTATTTATTCAGAAAATTTCTTGTAAATTCACACTAACTACAAAAACATATATACCATATTTCTAGTCTTTATTGGATATGAATTCGCGTTTGATCTGCTTGTACGCAGGCTTGCCACCGGTGTCAAAATCATCAGTCGCCAGACAGGGTTTCCTCCCCGAAATGAGCACCTAATAGGAGGTCATTATGTGCGTGAGAAGAGAGAAAACACACTTGCCATCCAGGGAGTAGCCTCCTATAGTTTGACCCCCAATGATCCATAAATCGCAGCGGCCTATTCTATCTACTTCTGGACCTGCTTTCCTGCTCATTCCGACATAGTTCAACCTTCTCTTACGCTTCTCTCGAACCCACTCCATCAAATGCGTGGAGAGAGGCGGGTCCGGGACAACACGTTCCGATGGCAGTGAATAACTCCAGCCAAAACGAGAGTCTTCTCCTTTGTAATTCCAAGACTGGTGGCGATGTTTATAGGCTGTTGGGGCCAAGTCGCAAGTTCGAAACATGCTGACGCAGCTATAGCATCCAGATCTATCATAGTCCATGGTGCGATAAGCTTTTGTCTCTTTTACAAGCGCTTTTAGTGAAAGCCTTACATTTTTGGGTCCCATATACGATTTCCAATCGCCTCAATTGAAAACTCCTTTAAAGATGGTCGCTCCGCAAACCTGCCCCCCAAAAGAAGAGTGAGTGGGTGTAAGAGCCGGTACGGCAGATGAGCGTCGAAGTGCAGAGTTTCAATGCGCGATGTACCCGCCTGCGCAACAAAGTTCCGTCTTTCGAGCATCAAAATGAGAATATCCCATTCCATGAATGTACCTTCTATTCCAATATGCTCCAGTGATGGCAATGTGTTTGGTCGAAGTAGGATTTCTTCTAGAAAATCGCTTGCCCAAGAGACTTGTCGCCACCATGCTTCGAAAGAGATTGATCTCAAACCGGAAAAAGCATCAAGATCGAGAATCAAAGGACGGTAGATCCGAATTTTAAGTACTCCTAGGCTTCGTAACTGGCGTGATGGAACTTCATAACGAAAAATGGCCTGGAACTCGTTGAGGTTCACCCGTGGGCGAATGTAAAGCGCACTGTCGAATGAATCGTTCGAGATTATGAGATTATCCAATGAATGGTGTGATATCTTGTCCAGAAAGTCGGTAGGAACAACAAATGGAAGGCAGATGGCACGCAAAAGATGCTCAGGGAGGCGATCCACGTTTAGGTAATGTGTATTCACTTCCGGTGTATCAGGCGTAAACCGTAGGGAGCGCAACTGCTTCAGACCACAAACATACTGTAAACCAGGCTTGGTCATAAAATGCCCAACCAATTCAACTGTATCCGCAAACGGTACCACATGAGAGAGGGTAAGAAAAGTCGATTCATAGATCTGAACCTGCGACTTCAGTGTTGTGGTGATTTCGTCCTCATCTGCACCGTAATCGTCGCTATGGTGGAATGTGTAGAAGTGAAGACGCAATAAATGGAGTGATATTGGGTCGATGTTAACATTCATAGGATCCTGGAGCGCGGTCAATTGGTCGGGAGTCCGATATATGTTGAGTGAGACTTCCCTCAGCACACGAAATCGACTTAAATCGATTAATAGAGTCTCTATGCCGTATATATTCGCGGTAGCAGATAGCGAGACGAGGCTATCCCCAATACGTGAAACGGCACGAACGAGGGAAACGCCGTAGTAATAAAAAGACTTCACGTCAATTTTGCGTAATTGCACGTGCGATAAGGTATCCGCAGGATCATTCCTACCGAAAGGTTCATCGGTGAACTGGAGGCGAATGAGACTCGAAAGGCTGTTCAGGGCGGTCACCATTTCCATATCAATTTGATGTACCTTAACGCTCCTAAGGTTTGCAAATCTTTCATCTTTCAGCATCGGAGCAGTAAATGATAGCTCTTGGACACGCTGGATAGACGGCATCCGAGAGAATAGAAGTCCTTCTGGAGGGTAACGTATGTCATTAATCGGGTATAGTTCACCTCCCCCATAACTCCCTCCTCCATCAGCGAGTGAAAGGTTTAAATATGTAAGGGCAGGTAGATCGCCAAATTCAGCTAGCAATGCAAGCCTTTCGCTCAGATTTGGACATTTCCTATCGAGGATTGAGATACTTCGAATCCGTGTGCTCTCCGTCACAATTAGAGGAGCGATTGTCTCCCAGGTCTTTGACGATAGCCTGATGTACAGGTCAATTTCCAAAGGTTTAGAGAGCTCAATGCAGGTTACCGCTTTGGATAAGTAGTCGGGAATTGTCGGATCTAGCTCTATCATCGACCATAACGTTGGCATCGACAATAACTTGTGGCGCCATCGTGATGAAACAAGAGTGAGGAGCAATAGTTCGTCCAAGTCGTCTGGCATTAAGCTTTTCCATAGCTCTGGTGGAAGAAATTCCAGCGGATCGCTCAGGAGAGGAGGTTTTGCCACCGACTCGTTGTCTAAGAGGCTATTGTACTCCTGCTGTAGCCGATGCACCTGCTCCGTCGTTGATTGTACATCCGGAGCAACTTGAATCAATTCGTCGATTTCCTTCAGAATAACGGATCTGCGAGTGATACTGGCTTCCATAGCGAGGGAGCGCGCGCTTAATTACTGATGCTGGGCGGGTTCAAGCGTCGACTATGCTTAGTAACCAAAGCAAGCTCAGTGAGTAAAGATACACTTTTTCGAACTATTGCAAGGTAGAATTTTCTTATGAATTCCCAGTGGATGCATATTTCGACCATATTTCTAATCTTTTTTTTCGAGATTCCTTATCGTTAATTAGTAGACAGACGTTCAAGGAGGGAAGAAAAACCAAGCATGCAGTGGAATTCTTTTGAAGATCATATTGCATAAATGTATAAGGCATAATAAATCCATTTCCCTTCACGTCATTTAGTCTAGTAACATATGTATACCGCCAAGCCGATTCGAAACCAAAGCCTTACTCTGCAAAGTATGCGCCTAATGAGGATTAGAACACGTAATACAATCGTATGGTATACACTCACCATCCATGGAGTAGCGGTTGACGATATACCGACCTGTGATCTCCGAACCCCACACAACTGATCTGAGCACTCTACGCCGAGCTGCTTTGGACATTTCCATAAATTTTAAGCGTCGAGTACGTTTCTCCTTGACCCATTCTGTCAGATAAGCGGATAGCGGTGGATTTGGGGCCGTGTGTTCCGAAGGGGTTGGGTAGCTCCATAGGAGGCCTAAGTTACGGTTTCTGTCATCACCCAGACTATCAGGATCACTGAGGGTTCGTACAGGGTGATCACACACTCGAAAGCTGCAGATGCATCGGCGGCACCCAGAGCTGCAGTCCAAACTCAAAGTGAGCATACATCCATGTCTACTCGTGCTTTAGTTACATACATCTGCGGGTTCCATAGTTGACTTCCGATTGCTTCGATTGAGAATTCTTCTAATGGAGGTCGCTCTGCAAATTTACCGTTTAACAGACGGGTAATTGAATATAAGAGTTTATATGGCAAAAGCCCATCGAAATTCATAAACTTGATAGATGCTGTGCCTTGATGCGCAACCAGGTTTCGTCTTTCCAACATCAAAATAAGAATATCCCACTCCATGAAGATGCCCCCTAGCCCGATATGTTCCAGCGACGGTAAAATATGTGGTTGGAGTATGATTTCTTCAAGGAAATCACTCGCCCAGATATCCTGTTGGGAACCTCCCTAGAAAGAAATCGATCTTAGATTAGGGAAGATGTCCGGGTTAAAAATTGCTGGTCGCAATTTATGTAGTTGCAGTGCCTCCAGGTTCAGTATTTGGCATGAAGGTGTTGTATAACAAAGAAGGGCTCGTAATTCTTCGAGGGAACTCTCCGGGAGACTATTGATATAATCCTCGGGGATGTCGTTAGAAACTTTGAGGTTATCCAATGAGAGATGCGATATTTGATCAAGAAAGTTAGCTAGGATAATAAAGGGATAGCATCCAGCTTGTAAAATCTTGGTGATAAATCGCTCTCCTGGTCGTATCATGGGCACTACTGGGGCAAAATGGAGCGAACGCAACCATTGTAGGCTACAGACCTATGATAATGCGGCTTCAGGGATAAACTGCCCGCTCAGATTCACGGTATTCGCCAGCGGTACAGTCCTGGTAAGAGCAAGGAAGATCGAATAATAGATTTCATGATGTGATTGAGGCATTCTATCAACTTCATCTTCGATTATGTCCTGTTCCCGACCAAAAAGGGATCTTGGGTAGAAGCGAAGGTGGAGTAATCGGATGGATGTTTGGTCGGCAGTAACAACCTCATCTTGGGGCGCCATATGTTGACTGGGATCAAGAGATACATCCAATGAAAGAACCTTTAGCGTGGGGAAACGACAGAGAGTCACTAATAGTGCTTCTATGTCATAAACATTCGCAGTAGCAACAACTTTAGCGAGGCTGTCGCCTATATGACGCATGTTACGAACGATATAAATTCCATAGTAGATGAAACGCAGTATGGAGAGGTTGTAATAGTTCGGGCCTTCGTGGAATGCTGAATCCTTACGATCGAAAGGCTAGTCATCGAAGCGAAGGACTCTGAGGTATGGGAGATTGTGCAGAGCTGCCGCCATTTCTGTGTCAAGATCATGAATCTTGACGTCCTCCAGTTTAGAAAACACCTTGCTTCTTAACAGCTCCGCGCTAAGCGATAAATCTCTGGCATATCTGAGGGCTGGCATGTTGTCAAATGAAAGACCTCGAGGTGGATAACAAATGTCTTCTAATGGCCTAAATCCGTTGATACCGTGCTTTAAGCTCGGACCACGTGTAAACGGAATATCTAAATGTGTAAGGGCTGGTAGAGTTCCAAAATCAGCCAATAATGAAAGACTTTCTTCCATAGTTAAATGGCTTCTCTTAACAATCGATAAATCCCGGATGCGTGTGCTCTCTGTACGAATCATGGGGGCCACTTCTCTCCAGAGCCCCAGTGAAAGATCGATCTCCAGTGTGATCTTCAGAGGTCGCGATAGATGAATACAGAGCAAAGACTTGACCAAATAGTCGGGAATAGTCTGGTCCAGAGGAATTCTTGACCACAGCGAGCGCATTGACAATAACTTGTGGCACCATCGGGATGAGACTAGAGTGAGTATGAAGAGCTCATCTAGATTGTCTGGCATGAGACTTTGCCATAGTTCTGGTGGAAGTACTTCCAATGGATCCCCCAAAGGGCTCACTGACGTCTCCTCATCGACGAGGCGGTTGTATTCTTGCTGGAGATGATGCACGCGGTCTGCTGTAGTTTCGATATCGACAATTTTTTGTGTCAGCTTTTCGATCTCAGTTAGAACTGTCCATCTTCCACTGTTATTGGCTTCCATAATAAGAGCTGTCTTCGATATTCGTTGGAGATGGATGGGCTCAAGTGGTGAAACACAATAAAGGGCGTTATTTGCAAAATGACATCAATTTATGATTTAACGACATTTGATACGTTATTTAATACTATTCCTTGGGATAAAGGGCGTGAGAACCGTAAGGCTAATAGTAACAAACTCGTTGAGATTCGCAAGGGATATTTGTAACACATGATCAAAATATTCTCTCTAGGAACGTTTTGGAGAGAGTAGCGCATAAAGAGCATCACCATAGTTACAAATCGCTGTTCTGCTGATCACCTCGAGCTTCATCATGCAAAGTTAGCGCCTATGAAGGATGAAAATGAGCTCGAAGAATGCATAATGTGAACTTACCATCCAAGGAGTAGCTGCCAACCACATTACTTCCGAATAACGGTGCAGGACAGTTGGTTTCCCTCGACATGCTTGGTGCAGAGCTTCTGAAAAGTTCAACATACTTCTTACGTCGAGTACGCTTCTCCTTGACCCATTGCATTAGGTGTGTAGAAAGAGGCGGATTGGGAACTATGCGTTCCGATGGGGGTAGGTACTTCCATCCAAGGAAATAGTCATGAATTTTGAAGATGCGGCGTTCTTCATCATCCGTAAATAATGTAGACGCGTCGCAAGGTCTAAAGGAGCAGATGCATTGACGGCATCCAGGACTATAGCCACAAAACAATGTTAATACGTGAGTTTTTTAATCAGGACGACTTACAACTGCGGGTTGAAGAGACGATCTCCAACTACTGTGATTGAGAACTCCTCCAAAGATGACCGCTCTGCGAACTTGCCTTTCAAGAGCTGCGTGATCGGGTATAAAAGCTTATATGGCAACGGATACTCGAAAATCAAGGTTTTAATGCGTGATGTGCCTGGCTGCGCGACCAAGTTTCGTCGTTCCAGCATTAAAATGAGAATATCCCATTCTATAAAAATGCCATATAGTCCAATATGCTCCAATGACGGCAAGATATCTGGTCGAAGTATAATTTCTTCAAGGAGATCACTTGCCCAAATGTCTTGTTGTGCCCACGCACGGAAAGATATGGACCGGAGGATAGAAAAGTTATCGGGGTTGAAAGGCGCTGGTCGTACCATTTGGATTCGAAGTTCCCTGAGAGTTTGAATCTGTTTTGGGGGTGATGGATAACAGATGAGGTCCTGCAACTCATGTAGGACATCCTCTGAATAGTACCCCCAGTAGTTTTCTTCAATTTCGTTCGAAATCTCGAGGAAGTCCAATTGCTTAAATGATACCTGATTGAAGATATTGACTGGAATAAGAAACGGAAAACACGCCGCCCTTAGGAGGTGCGGCGTAATTGGTACTCCTACTTCGAGGATAATGGGTAACTTCGGCATAAAATGAAGGGTTTTCAGTCGTTGCAAGCTGAGAACGTACTCAAGGGCAGGCTCGGCTATGAACTGGCCCCCCAAGTGAACCATATCAGCTAAGGGCACTGTTCTAGTAAGGGCAAGAAAGATCGAGTGGTATATTTGATTGTCGGAGTTGGCTTTTTGGAAGATTTCGTCGTCTTTAGTACCATATTCATCGCTAATTAGAGGTGTTCTGACGAAGTAAAAATCCACGAATCGGATGGAAGTGCTCTTCAGAGTCATTGCCTCAATCTGAAACACCGTGCGCTGGGTCTTTTCAGGAAGCACGGTTGATACAAGCGTTTTTAGAGTGGAAAAGTTACACAACGTGTATAGCAACGCTTCCATGTCGTATAGATTCACTGTTGTGCTGAGTTGCACGAGGTTATCGCCAATACAGCGAACGGTACGAACGACGAAGTTGCCCCAATAATCAAGAGACATTGGCGCGAGGTTTCTTCGATTTCCCTTTGTGCGTTCAGCCGATTCCAAAAGCGAATCTTCACGATTGGAAGATTCGTCGTCGAAGCGAATGTGTGCGAGGTTTGGAAGGTTACTTAAGGTGGCCGTCATCTCAGCATTGAGGTTGCGTACTTCAACGTTTTCCAGTTCGGATAAGCCACCGTTTTTCAATAGTTCGGCAGTAAACAACACATCCGTAGCATTTCGGAGGTTCGGCATGTGGTGAAACGGAAATTTATGTGGTGGATAATAGTAATCTCCTATCGACACAAGTCCTCGATACCCGTAACCCCTGAACGAATTGGCGAACGGGAACATCAGATACTTGAGGGCCGGTAGATTTCCAAAGTCAGACAATATCGATAGATATTCCTCTGGGGATAAACGATCTCTACTGGGCGCTGAGAGGCGGCAAATTCGTGTGCTCTCCGTCACGATCATCGGAGCGACCTTTCGCCAAACCTCCAGTGGCAGATCGACACGCACTTCAAGCTCTACAGGGCGAGAGAGGTGAATCAAGGTCATTGCCTTCGCGAGATAGTCGGGTTCTTGCTGGTCGAGTAAGACTTTTGACCATAGCACAGCCGTTGAGAGCAGCTTGTGACACCATCGGGATGAGACCATGGTGAGAACCAGGAGATCATCCACATTAGCAGGTAGAATATTCATCCATAGCTCTGGTGGAAGTATCTCCAATGGGTCACCCAGAGGGCTCGAGATCACTTCTTCATCGATGAGCTGATTATACTCATGCCGAAGATGATATATACGGTCCTCCGTGGCTTTGGCATTGTGAATATCTTCGTTTAGGTTGTCGATTTCAGCGAGAATAGTGGCTCGGCGAGTGCTATTTACCGCCATCACGGATTAACTCCAGTAGTGGTCAGCGTCAAGTAACTAAACCGAAATAATTGAGCGTTGTACCTATAAAATGCATCACTTCATGATTCAACGAGTGTACGTACATATACATCAATTGGCGGTTATCCCAGTGAATGGGCACCACAAACCTGGTACATTCGGTGACCAAAGTCGTGGCTACTCTCGCTAGAATTTGCAAGGGAAATATGTGCAACGCGCTCGCTATGCTCTTTTTAGTTACAAATAGTTGTTCATCTAGTCACTTTGGGCTGCCTTATGGAAAGCTCGCGCTTGTGGATGAACATAAGCGCAATCAACCTACGGCATGCACCAACTATCCAAAGAATGACCGCTAACAACACCATATGATGACGAGCCGCAACTGTATTTCCTCGATAACTTTATTCCAGCATCTTTAAACATTTTGACATACTTCACACGCCGAGAATGCTTCTGCTTGACCCACTGTATCAAATATGTCGAAAGAGGAGGATCTAGAGGTGCGCGTTCTGATGAAGGTATGTACTTCCAGCCAATGAGATAGTCACGAATTTTAATATTGACGAATTTTCGGTCGTGCATGGATCCCGTAGAGGCATCACAGGCTCGAAAGGAGCAGATGCATCGACGGCATCCAGAGCTACATTCATAAAACAAGGTCAATACATTGTTATTGTTAAATCAATTCATGACAACGACTTACAATCGTGGGTTGAATAGTCGACTTCCAATGACTTCAACCGAGAGCTCCTCTAGAGATGGCCGCTTAGGGAATTTACCCTTCAAGAGCTGGGTAATCGGATACAAGAGCTCGTATGATAATGGACCCTTGAAAATTAAGGTTTTAATACGTGCTGTGCCTCGTTCCGCGACCAGGTTGCGTCGTTCCAGCATTAAAATGAGAATATCCCATTCTATAAAGATACCTTCTAGCCCGAATTGCTCTAAGGATGGCAAAATATTCGGTCGAAGTATAATTTCTTCGAGGAGTTCACTCGCCCAAACGTCTTGTTGCGACCATGCACGGAAAGATATAGATCGGAGACTAGAAAAGTTGTCAGGGTCGAAAGATGTAGTTTGTACCATCTGGATTCGAAGTACCCCTAGGTTTTGCATCTTATGTGAAGGCGGTGGATAAGAGATGAGGTCTTGTAACTCGTGTAGAATATCCTCCTCCAAGTAACGTCCGAAGTATCCATATAGAATGTCGTTTGAGATTTCGAGGGATTCCAATTTTTCCCATGGTATCCGGTCAAAAAAGTCAACCGGGATGAGAAACGGAAAGCAGGTCGTTCGTAGAAGATGAGGCGTAATTGGTCGCCCTCTTTCGAACATATGAGGTAAACTTGGGGCAAAATGAAGAATTTTCAGCTGTCGCAGGCTGAGAACGTACCGTAAAGCTGGCTCCGCTACAAATTGGCCCCCTAAATGGACCCTATTGGCCAGAGGCACTGTTTTAGTAAGAGCACGAAATATCGAGTGATATATCTGGTTGTCCAAATCGGCTTTTTGGCCGATTTCATTCTTTTTAGTGCCATATTCATCACTGGAGAAGGTCCCTGGGGCAAAGTAAAGCTCCACAAATTGGACGGATGTGCTTCTGAAAGTAAATGCCTCAATTTGAGGCACCGTGCGGTGTATTCTTTCAGGGAACACAGATAATGTAAGGGATGTTAGAACAGAGAAGTCACTCAATGCGACCAATAGCGCCTCCACATCGTATATATTTACCGTTGAGTCAATTTGTACAAGGATATTCCCAACACAGAGGAGATTGGGAACGATAAAATTCCCATTGTATTCGAGGAACCTTACTGCGAGTTTGTATTCCTTTGTGCGGTCGGTTGATTCGAGGTGTATATCGTTGTGATTGAGAAACTCGTCATCGAAGCGAATGTGTGCGAGATTAGAAATCTTGCTTAAGGCAGATGTCATTCCAGAGCTGAGGTTGCGTATACGGATACTTTCTAATTCGGATAAGCCATGGCCATTTAACAATTCGGCAGTAAATGACAAGTCTGGAAGATTCCTGAGGGCAGGCATGCGGTGGAACGGAAGTCCTTGTGGGGGATAATAGCAATCTCCTATCGACTCAAGCCCTCGAGCTCCATAGGACCTGACCGAATTGAAGAAGGGAAGACTAAGATATCTGAGGGCTGGTAGATTTCCCAAGTCACACAATAGTGATAGCCACTCCTCTGAGGATGAGTCACCTTTGTTATAGACCCAGAGTCGTCGAATGCGTGCGCTCTCCGGGACAATCAGTGGAGTGACCTCACGCCAAACTTCCAGTGGCAGGTGGATGTGCACATCTAGCTCTACAGAGCGAGAGAGGTGAATGAGAGCGATCGCTTTCGCCATAGAATCGTGTTCTATCTGGTTGAGCCAGATTGTCGACCACAGCACGGGCGTTGAGAGCAGCTTATGACACCATCGAGACGAGACCGCTGTAAGAACCAAACTATCATCTGAGTTATCTGGCATAATATTCTTCCATAGCTCTGGTGGGAGTATTTCCAATGGGTCACCCAAAGGGCTTGGGACAGATTCTTCATCAACGAGCCGATTGTACTCAGGTTGGAGATGATACACACGATCCCCCGTAGGTTCGGTATCGAGAAAATCTTCGTTCAATTTAGCGATTTCAGCGAGAATAGTGGCTCGCCGAGGGCTATTTCCCACCATCCCTGATTGCCCACTGGGGGTGGTCAGGCTCAAACGTGACTGAATTCGTGGTATTTTTACGTTTTAAAGAAGTAAACATTCTTCAAGGATTTTCAGAAGGATATGGACGCTTGTTGCTAGCTCAGGCCGAGGGCGCGAGCGGAGCGTCCCAAAAAGGCAAAATTACACGGCTCGACGTCTGGGCGGTAACAAGAAGCCAAGACACGGACCCAGAACAAGAAATCAATTTCATTAGCCGGGAGATGGACATGCCAATGGCAGGCCGCGCGCAGCAGTGTTCCTTAGTACTCTCGGTAATGGAAAGGGTACTGTCTCGGTATATATACAAGGGGTACTCCGTTCCTGATCAACCTTTCTTCCATCTTAGACTCGGCCTCTTCCCGTACTTCTTCTTCTTCCAGTGGGCATATCGTTGGCTATGGCGCCCTCCTCACTGTGGGCAACAGTTGCCCTCATTCCTCTCGTTATTCCACAAGCCACCGCCCTTATATTCGAACTTGTACGTCCACCCTCCGCTCGCTGTTGGTCGTCGAGGACGGGCACGGCAGCGTCCAAACACCACGCTCAGCGTTACTGACCACTTGGAAAAAGCCCCCCAACGTAAAAAAACAAAAAACCAAAAACAACCGCCTCCCCAAAAAGCCAAAACAACCCCCCCCCGCCCCCCCCCCAACTGGGCCCAACCCAAACGCCAAAACGGAAGTTTGGTAGGTAACCAAAAAAAAAACACAAAAACTAACAATAAAAAGCAAGGAAGGGCCCCAAACGGCCCCCCCCCGAACCAACGTCCAAGCCGAAAACAAGAACCGTGAACAAAGCCGTACAATCCGCCAAAAGAAAAAACAATTGGTCCCCGGGGGCCAAGAATCCAAAAGTAAGTCAACGCCTCCCCTCAAGGAAAAACCCGAACCTTGAACCGAACCAAAATTTTTTTTTGTATAGGAGTGCTGTAGGTCCATTCATATGTCACGGCTCGACCTTGGGTAGAAACTCGCCTCGTACTTACCTTTATGCGATCTAGACTGCGGCAATGTTATTCAAGGCGGAACCGTGGCTGCATCCGGCTGTGATATGATGTGTGCAGGTCCGTGGTAACCCAACCTTTCGCCAAAGAGCCATATACTCACACAAAACACACACGACAAAACACACAGCGGCGCGGACGCAAAAAGCGCAAAAAAAACCCAACGAACCAACAAACCAACAAACGAAAACCTGGTTTTAACCCAAACGCCAAAAAACCCCAAAAACGCCAACCCCAACCGGGGCCGCCTAAAAAGGCCGGGGGTAACAAAGCCGCCAAAACGAAAGCCAAAATTTACCCCTGAAACGTCCCCGAGAGCGCCTAAAAGTGCCTCGGCTCGGCACGCCACTCCTTGCTCGCATCGGCTGACGGGCCTGGCGTTTTACAGTGACACCACTGCCGAACGTACATTACTCATCGGCATGGGATACACTGCTCCTTTGACACCTGCGAAATGTCTCGATGCTTGCCACGCTCAAGGTTACCTGTATGCCGGCATGGAATATGCTAACGTATGTCCTCCTCCACCGTTCCTTGACTTCGGATAAGTTACTGATGATCGTCTCTGATTATAGGAATGCTGTGAGTACCTATGTATCCGTGAACACATTTGTCAGGGGGATTGACCACCTTGGCAGACTGTGGGAACGAAATCTCGAATGGCGGAGCCCTCGCCTCGGATGCCTCGACCTGTGACATGGTACGTCTAATCGTATTAGCGGCGCTTTCTCGTGCTAGTTTAGTAACTTTTTCTTGACAGACATGTGCTGGTATGTGCTTTATGAGCGAAGGCTCAAAAATAAACGCTCATTCAATTCAAAGGCGACTCTTCAACTATCTGCGGTGGAGGCTATCGTCTTACAATTTATCAATACGGAGCGGACCCCGTCGCGCAACCCAGCGTTTCTTCCGCAACTGTCGCGCCCTCCAGCACTGCTGCTCCTTCGACAACTGCTGCTGCTTCATCCAGTTCTGCTTCGTCTAGCTCTGCCCCCGTCAGTCAAAATGCAGTACTCGCTGCTGGCTGGAACGAGAAGGGCTGCTACACGTGGGTCCTACGCCGTTTCTGCCATGCAATGCTGGTCTCTTACCCCACTTTCAAGTGATAATGTTGCTGCTCGAACTCTCCCTGTCGGTCAGCCCGCTTCTGGTACCAACTCCGTTGAGCAGTGCACAGCTGCTTGCCAGGCCGCTGGCTACAAGCTCGCTGGTATGGAGTAAGTTGTTGTAATCGGTGATCCTGCTACGTCATACTAATACCCTCGCAGATACGGTGTCGAATGCTTTTGCGGTAACACCATCAACAATGGAGCCGTCCTTGCCACCGACGGACGCTGTAACATGCCGTGCTCTGGTAATTTTTGAATCACCCTGATGTGCTATACATGTGTGCTTACAATTTGCCACAGGAAACGCTGCTCAGCAATGTGGTGGCGGCAATGGTCGGCCTAATTTTCGCTTGTGGAACCTTCAAATGCTGATGCTTTTCTAGGTCTCAGTATCTACGAATTCAGTTCTGGAACGGAAACCGCCTCCTCGACGCCCACTGCTTCCTCGACCGTCCAGCCCGGTACTCCCACTCAAGGAGTTGTGCCCGCCTATAACGGATGGACATACATCAACTGCTTCGTCGATGCTGTTGCGGCTCGCACTATTCCCGTCGCCATGGGTGTCACTGGTGGCCCGGGAGCAATGACCGTTGAGCTCTGCCTGGATGCATGCCACGTGAACGGCTACCCCGTCGCTGGTCTTGAGTACTCTGGAGAATGCTACTGCGGCAACGCTCTTCCACCACAAATCGCCGCCGAGGGAACATGCAACATGTACTGCAACGGTGCCCAAGTAAGCCTGATGCTCGACTCCTTTGGATGCTTGCTTACTTCTTTGTTCCATCTAGACTGAAATATGCGGTGGCCCGAACGGTCTAACAACGTGATTCCATTTCCTTTCCAAAAAATAGTGCTTGCTTGACTGACACTGGAACTCTAGGTACCAATATGGCGTCACTGTCCCTTCCAGCTCGACAACTGCCCCCGCTTCATCTAGTTCCTCGGTTTCCGAATCAGCATCCGTCACCGAACCACCAACATCGTCTTCGTCTTCGGTTTCTGAGCCACCGGCCTCGTCATCATCCTCGGTTTCCGAGCCACCAGCTTCGTCTTCATCCTCTGCCTCCGAATCAGCAAGCTCTTCATCTTCTGCCTCTGAATCGGCAAGCTCCTCGTCTTCAATCTCTGAATCAGCAAGCTCTTCGTCCTCGGTCTCCGAATCAGCCAGCTCCACTACCGCCTCTTCCAGCAGCGCATCTCCCACTGCTACTGGTCCAACCTTCCTCCAGACCTACGGAAACTGGGAGTCTCAGGGCTGCTGGAGCGATGACCCCGCTCAGCGTTCTTTGAGCTTCACTGCCAACACCAACGGTGCCAACACACCTCAAAAGTGCATGGACACTTGCTACGCAGCTGGATACGGCTATGCAGGAATGGAATACGCTGCTGAGGTTTGTCATGATACGCTTGCTCCCTACGACGTTTACTAACCAGCTCGTCCAGTGCTACTGTGGAACTGAAGTGATCAACGGCGGAAGCCTCCAGACAGAGGACGGGTGTAATATGTTGTGCCAGGCCGATAACATGCATTACTGTGGTGGCGTACGTATGGTCTGTCTCCGGTATCGACCAAATACTAACCAGGAGTCCCCCCAAAGCCATATCGTCTCAACTTGTACAAGTACAACGGCACTGTTCCACCGCCTACAAACCCTCCAGTTGAACCAGGAGGAGGTGGAGGAGGCGACGTTGGACCCGTCACCACTGGGCTCCCTGCAGGTTGGCACTATGATGGCTGCCACGTCGACGGAGCATATGGTCGTATTCAATCATACGCTGTCGGTCCCAAGGCTACAAACTCGGCTGCCACCTGCATTGCCGCATGCGCGGAACTAGGATTCACATTGGCCGGTATGGAATACTCCAACGAGTGCTACTGCTCCAACGCTCTTCAAAATGGTGCCGTCAAGGCTACAGCGGACACGCAATGCGCAATGGCTTGCTCGGGTGATGCTCAGTACGTAGCTACTCACTAATACTCGGATTCGCCTAACCTTTTGATAGACACGCATGCGGAGGCCCTAGTCGACTTTCTCTCTACAGCAGCGTCGATACTTTCAATAGCTACCCACCCCCGACGGCTAAGACGACCAACCTCCCTGGTGAATACAAATACGCTGGCTGCTATATGGAGCCTGGAGGCGGTCAGACGATCTTCAAGTACCAGATCATCGACAAGACCAACATGAGCGTCGAGTTCTGCGCGAACAAGTGCTCGGCCTTTGGCTACGGTGCCGCGTGAGTTTCTTTATTCTAGCCTCCCAAATCAAATAAACTGACTCGACCAAAGTGCTCTTGAATTCGGAGATGAATGCTGGTGCGGAGATGCTAGCATGGTCGCCGCAAACACCATTGCCCCGGCTGGGGATTGTAATATTCCTTGCGTTTCGTCTGTCAGTTCTACTTTCATTAACAAACGAGTTTCAGCTTGCTCATCTTTCCTATCCAGCCCGCTGATTTGTGCGGTGGTGCTGCGAGATTCAGCTTATACTCTTGGGATTTCGGAACGAACCCTCTCTACGTCTGGCACACTCCTCAAAACACCGGCCACTATGAGCTCCTCATCGGTGGTATCGTCATTCCTCTCATTGCTACCCTTGGTCTCAACAACAAGGTCACCTTCATGGAAAAGGGTGGAACTGGTGCCCCCAACTCGACTGGTGCCTACGAGCTCGACTATACGCTTGCCAATGATTACACAAAGGCCTGGCGAGTGATGCACGTCTCCTCTGACGTCTTCTGCGCCGCCAATCTCGTCTTGCCTGATCGCAAGGGCCGTGTCCTCAGCATTGGTGGCTGGTCGCTCGAATCTACCGAGGGTATCCGTCTATACACACCATCTGGATCTCTCGGTGTCAACGGCACAACTGATTGGGAGGAACACTGGGATCAGATCCATCTCCAGCAAGGTCGCTGGTACCCTGGTGCGATGACAATGGCCAACGGCAGTATTTTCGTTGTTGGAGGAGAGGAAGGCTCCAATGGAGCACCCGTTCCTTCTATCGAAATCTTGCCCGCACCAGAGGGAGGCCCGACATACCTCGAGATGGATTGGCTCCTGAGGACTGACCCCAACAATCTCTATCCATTCTCTTTCGTCCTCCCGGGAGGTGGCATCTTCATCATGTACTACAACGAGGCTCGCGTTCTCGACGAGGTCACCTTTGCGACCACAAAGACGTACCCTCTCATCCCTGGACAAGTCAATGCTGTCGGTGGACGTACCTATCCTTTGGAGGTGTGTAGCAACCTTTTATGTGTATCATGTTTATTCACACGTTTTATAGGGAACTGCTATGGTCTTGCCTCAAACGTATCCGTACACTGATCCCTTCGAAGTCATCGCTTGCGGTGGTTCTGCCTTTGGTCAAGCACTCGACAACTGCGTTTCTATTCAACCCGAGGTCGCCAACCCAACCTGGGTCGTCGAACGTATGCCTTCCAAGCGTGTCATGACTATCATGGCTGCCCTCCCTGATGGTACCTATATGATCATGGGGTGAGTATACAGTTGAGCTATTCTGCACTGTACTGACCCGTTATCTGCAGTGGTGCCCAACAAGGTGTCGCCGGTTTCGGTTTGGCCATCAACCCCAACTTGCAAGCCATCCTTTACGATCCCTCTCAGCCTCGCCACCAGCGCTTCTCCATCCTTGGTGAAACCTCGGTCGCAAGAATGTATCACAGTGAAGCCATCTTGTTGCACGACGGACGTGTCCTTGTCACCGGTAGCGACCCAGAGGACTTTGGCGCAAACCCTCAAGAGTACAGAATGGAAGTCTACGTACCACCCTATCTCACTTCGGGATTGGTTCAGCCGACTTATACCATTGTCAACCGCGATTGGGTCTATGGCGGTACTTACGACATTGTTGTCAACTTGTTCCAAGGCACAGCCGCCACGATGCGCGTTTCTCTCATGGGTGCCGTCTCAACCACGCACGGAAACAGCTTCGGACAGCGTACCTTCTTCCCCAAGGTCGAGTGCACCGGAAACGTCTGCACCATCACGGCACCACCGGACGCCCACACCTGCCCACCAGGCTGGTTCCAATTGTTCGTGCTCGATGGCCCTACTCCTTCGTACTCTCAATGGGTCCGTATCGGTGGTGATCCGGCAGCACTCGGCAACTGGCCCAACTATCCAGGCTTCACATTGCCCGGCGTTGGTGGAATCTAATTCACATCTCCCCACATCTCCACTTAGAAGCTCCCACGTATATCAATCTTTATGGACTCGAAGCGGATCATCCGCATTTCATTCTTTCCAAACTTTAAAACTAGATAGCCTCCTGCTTGCGTGAACGCAGCTTACGCTTTCATCTTGTCTAATGTTCTTTTGTCTTGGTTCTTGTGATCATACTAGCTGGCCGCTTTCTTAGCCCTTAGTTTCACTTGACTTTCGTGCTTTGATAGATGCATCGACCTGATCGCAGTTGTTGTGCAGCTTGTACTAGCATACTCTCCTTTAATCTACGCACATTTGCGCTAAACATTGATACTCTGAGACGCGATGACTTGGTGGTTAGAGCGTGCGCCACATGGACAATAATGAAGAACCGCTATGAACAAGAATTATGTTTACAAAGTAAGTACAGCCAGCCTATTTCGAAATAATAACCGTCTCTCCGAGTCCACAAGCCGTGAATACATCTTCCGATAAGCCGGCTTTCTTCAGTTCTTGAGCAATTAGTGCAGGCGGCTCGAGAACAGGTTCGAAGGTCAATACCCACGTCCTATAAACTCTTAAGTATTTGTGTGGCAATATAAGCTGAAACGTACCCCCAATGCATGGCCAGGGCCTTTTTAGCCTTGATGTCCTGAAAGATACGAACAGAGTCACTGGGGCTTACGTGCCATGAACTCATTTCTTGTCTGGGGTTATAAGCACCTATTGGAATCAGCGCGAGGTCGAATGATCCAAACTTGTCGCCGATTTCCTTGAAGGCAGGGCAATGCGGGACCTTGTCCTCATCTTGACCGTTTTCCACATGCCTATATCCCGTGTCTCCACCAAACCAAACTTTGAATCCCACATTGGGTGCAGCCGCCTCTCCTACGACTCGGATCTCCTCTATCGCCCAGGAAGACCAAAGCGTATGATACCTGTCCAATACCCCACGATTACTTTGATGCTGAGAAGGCGTGCATGTTAATCTGAATTGCGCGTTTACCGTGTTGCTGCCGGTGGTCACTCCTTGCGCGGCGGGCAAATCTACCGAGATTTCACGGTCTTCCCACCAGTCCAGGCAATGAAAACGGGTAGGAGAAATATCGAGCTCGACAAAGGTTTGGTCATTATTAAGAGGTGCAAAAAAGTGAGGATTGTGTCTTTCACGAAGGATAGTCAAGGTTGGCGCGTCCATATGGTCGTAATGGTTGTGCGAGATTACCACAATATCGATGACAGGAATCTCCTCGGCCGGACAAGGTGGTCCTTCGCCTCGTCAGTATAAACAAACGATACCCAAAACGAGGAGCTCACTAGTGTATCGAGCAGGTCCCACATATGCACTGGGAAAACAGCGGTGTGAGAACACAGGGTCGAATAGGATACGAGGACCACGGCTGGCACCAACAGGCGTGGGCAGCTCCACCATGAACGATGCATGCCCAAGCCAGGTCGCTTTCAGCTTCTCCGCTGCATTAGTATCCTTTCCCCATGTCGGCTTCTGCCACTTTAATTGTTGTTCAATGTCATCGGGTATAGTTGGCGACGCCGTGAGCATCTTCCAAGGAAGGCCAATAAATCCCCATTTTGAAGGCTCCCTGATAGATATAAATCTTCAGTAGAACCTGTTTATAGAAAGAAATCATACTTGAATGAAGGCCATGGGTTGGCAAACAAACTCTTTGTATTGTTCATGTGATGCGCGGGACGGCCAGCGTCATCGACTAGCTTCTGCGGACGAGTGACCGTAACGACTCCATGCGCAGCAGCAGCCATTATTGAGAATTATTTTGAAGTTTAATGCGTAGAATGGACGAGAGAAACAAGTCTGAGCGTCAATCCGCCTGCCACCCACGTTCTCCTTCCCGCGTCTACCATTTATATTCGGTCATAGCACAATTAGGCCGTTAGCGACACTCTTCCAATTGAACTTGAACCTTCATATTTGCTTATTTTGAACTCTTGGTTACTCCTACCACAATCATGTCCGTTGTAAAAGAAGAGTCGCCGGCTACTGTCACATTACCGGACGACACGAAAACCATCTCGGAAGGTTATTCTACCTCGGAGAAAGTGAAGAAAGCTGTCTCTGCAGGTGATTGGGACGCGTTGAGAGCATTGTCACTCTCACCAGGAGGCTTCGGAGATGCGAGAATGGAGGCATGGTGAGTCCACAGAATCTGCCTATTTAAGTCAGAAAATAGAAATTGACTCTTGGCATAGGCAGTTTCTATTAAACGCAAAACCGGGGTCACGAAATGGTGACAAGTCTAAGGAAGGGTATCGAGAACAACAGTATTCTCGAAGCGACCCGGATGAAAACTTGGAACCTCATCCAGATGAGCGTCAAGTTGGCCTTGACACGGACAGAAGTTTCGTTGTGTATCCTGGCGGTGAGTCGACTTTCAATTGTTCTTTGCAAATTTTGTGATATATAACATCTCTTTATATAGAAGGAGATTCTCTACTCAAGTCAAAGGACGACTTGAAGACCCAGCTTCACCACGTCATCGTGCATGTACTGCGGAAGCGACCGAAGTTGGCATATTTCCAGGTAAATATCAAATTTCCACCTCCTTAGAACGGCTTTACCCATCTATTGCAAAGGGATACCACGACGTTCTGTCTGTTCTAGTGCTCACATTCAACGAGCAAGCCGCGGGCAAACCGGCGGAGGAGATGACCGAAGCCTTGAATCTTGCCGCCGAGAAACTCAGCCTTCATCGTCTCCGGGACTCTATGGGCCCTGGATTAGAGCCACTAGTTGGTTTACTCCGGTGAGCTTCTTTACATTGGGTGTCCCCTAAGTTTAATTAACCGTTCAAAGTCTGGTCAAGCAACTCATCCGCGCGGATGATCCAGAATATGCAAAGCAACTTTCAACAAACTCTCCCCTCCCATATTTTGCCTTATCCAATCTTCTCACATACTTCTCTCATGACGTCCCCACACTACCTCTCATTCAGCATATATTCGATTATTTATTATCACGACCGCCTATCTCAATTGTCTATTTAGTCACCGTCATGCTTCTGGTGCGCAAAGACGAAGTCCAGGGCTTATATCAATCCGGCGACGAGGGAATGCTACACGCTCTTCTCTGCAATCTACCAGAACTGGTCGATAATCTTCCACCTGAAAAAGCTGCCCCATCTCCTACCGAACCGTCGCAAGCCCCTTTATCAGACACTTCACCTCTTTCCAAGAGCTGGGACGAACCCAAATCGGCAGCCACCGAAGACTTGACAGCATCACATGCGTGGACATCAGTCTCAGCAACAGCCAGTGTCACTTCGCAATCGTGGACAGCCGTAGCTTCGAGCGCGTCCACCGACTCAATACCCTCCCCAGGCGCATCTCCGACGCTAGCGCCGGTCCCGCTCAACCCCTCCGCAGAACCGCCAAAACTCGATGTAAACGTCGACTCCACACTGGAGTTCCCACCGCTTGATACAGCTTCTCCCTTATCCCACACAGACTCGTATGCCGACGAAAAGGGGGCAATGGGTACCTCGATGGCATCCTCAGTATTCGTCGAGCCTGTATCCAGGCCATCACGCAAGCAACCCTTATCACTAATAGCCTTGCTACAAAAGGCAGATGCGTTGTATACACGCCACCCAATGTCGGCCATTCAAACAGCATCGATTATGGGTCCACAAAGTGTAGTATTCACATGGACCGAAACGGGCAAGCCACCATCAATCGAAGTCAAAGATGAGAAGCCAACTATCATCGATGTGCCAGGGGTACACTGGGAGACGGCAGGGTCTGACCAGATCAGTGACGACATGGCTGAGAAAATGGTGCTTCGGCCGGAACTGGTGGTCCGCCCATGGCGAGATGAGGACGAAGAAGAGGCGGAAAAAGAGGCAGAGGCGGCCAGAGCCGAGCGACAGAGGCGACAAGAGATCAAGAAGGCAAAGGGACGTCGGGCCGAGCCTGGCGTGTTCGGAGCTATCGCCGGGAATAAAGGAAACGTGATTGTTGTTGGGGGTATGGTGTTCGTCGTCGCTCTCGGTGTCGTCATTGCAGTGTATGGAAAGAATGGGGAGTGGAAGCGGTGGATAGGGAAAAGTTCTTGGCTACCGAAGAGCAGCCCCGCAGGAGGGTTTTGATCTTTTTCTTACGAACATTTCCATCTTGACATTCAATCTTATCATAATATTCGATCTGTATGTTCTCACGGCCATGACGTTGGGATGTGTATGTGTGTATGCTCTACGATTCATCATCTACCAATCACTAATCTAAACGTTAATGAGGGGGCGAGAGAATTGGAACAGGTGATTGCTTCGATACAGTTTTGATTTCCGCTACAATTTTTTGATTGCTGCATTCGGAGAGAGGGTATGAACTGAGAGGGGGGATGGTTATGCAAAGGGGGGCGTCGAGAGTCCGAGTCACGGCCAGCAAGCAAGCAAGCAAACGTAAGAGCCAGTTTTGAGTCGCGAGCATGCGTTTTTCCATTGGTGATACTGTATTTAGTAACGCGACACGAGGGAACCGATGCGAAAAAACTTGACGTCAGGGGAATAGAATATTGGCGGAAGTGAGACCATGCCGGAGGTGAGATTACACCTCAAGTGAGGTGAGAACGTAACTGAGATGATACCGAGAGTGAGGCGAAGCCGAGAGTGAGACAGGACCTAGAGTGAGACGGAACCACAAGTGTGGGAGACGATGACGACAGTGATGAAGAATGACGTATGATGATAAGAACTATCATGTGAGGCATCAGTTATCTTATCCGCGCAATGTCACGAGCGACGCACCCGAGAGAATTGGATACCGCTCAATGCACATTCAGTTGGGGTGCTTGAGGAGGAACAGAAATAGAAGTCGAAGTTACAGGGGATTGATAATTAGCTGGTACAGTTGCTGCGTTCGTCTTCAAGCGATTGATATCAGGTGAGCCCTGGAGGAGCATGGCCCTTTGCATGGCGTCCCTAAAAAGACTGGCGCGCGCAATGCATGTGCCAAAAGGCCGTCCATTTACTTGATAAAGAGCAGAAAGAGCGTTTTGCAAGTCGTCATATTCGACCAAAGCAGCATGCGGATAGTGGGCTCGAGGGGGATTGGTTGGCACAGGTGGAATAATCGTGATACGCTTGACAAACCCATATGGGGCAAATAATGCGTGGACGTCAATATGGGTTTGAAACAACCAAGGACAAAGGTTAGAAACAAGCAAGGTAGAAGCAAAGGCCGTGCCCAAGCTATCGAGGGTAAAGTCGAAAGAGTGAGGAGAATGATTGATGGGTTCGTTTTTAAGTTCAATAGGCGGTTGAAGAGGTTGAGGTGGTTGAGATTGGGTAGTCGCAAGCGGGGAAAAGGTAGCGCCTCCTAAAGGATTGTTTGCACGAAGGTTCCTCATTACCGGCTTCTTGATTCCAGGGTGCGTCTCTTGGAAGCCATCCATGCGGTCTGCACCATCAAGGAAGCCAGAAGAACGCTGAACCACGGCCCAGGAGACATTGAGCTGGTGGCCTCTACATAACGATGAGTAACATGCTGCAGCAAAAGAAGTCGACACTCACTTGACGGTGGTCTTGTGAGTAGCACGCATAGCAGCACGAGCCTGCGTATGAGATGAAAAGACAACAAAGCCACGGCGACGGGAAAAGTTGTCGAGAACAGCAAGGATGACGGCGTGCTCAATGTGACCAAACGGTTGGAACAGAGCCTTGAAATCTTCACTGGAACGGAGTTAGAAATGAACAACAAAGGTGACGATCAACGAACAGAGTAAAGTCGTGAGGAAGGCCGAGGACATAGAGGTTGCGGCGAGTCTCATCAACAGCAGGCACAGGATGATTCTTCTGAGTCACCTCAGCGAGGAGATCAGGGTCGAACAGCTGCCCAACATAGCTGTAACATTTGTGAGAATTCGGCCGGAGACAAAGACGAAGTGACCTACATTGGCATCCCCTGGAAGGGTTGACCCGTGAGTTCAATGGCTTTTCTAAAGCAACGTCAATCAAAGAAACTATCTATTACATGAAAGCCCACTTTGCTGCGTCTGGAGTCTCAAAGGCAACTTCGATCCAACGTTGAAGGGTGCTGGCGATAACATGCTCGCGAGACGCGACCACGTGACCTGTTTGTCGTTAGTCAAAGAAAACACGTAAAAGGAGTCTTTCTTACCAACTCTTGAACGGAAAAAGTCTTCAACATCGGCGACGGTGGCTAAGACAGGCAAGTCAGTTTCAACATCGCGCAAACTGATGCTAGTACTCACCTTGAGGATGCAGATTCTCAATTCTTACAGAGCTGAGCGAGCTGAGAGACGGCGGCAAAGGGCGAGACATTTTTGGGATGAATGAGGAAGGAGATCAAGAAGCGTGATTGGCTATTTACGCCCGTCCCTTTTTGAACCCTTGCCACCATGGCTGACACCAGCTCAGAAACTCTTCAAAAAATCACAGCCGCTCTCGCTGTATTTTCTAGTTCGACAGATAAACAACAGATAGCGAGCGCGAACGAATGGCTTCAGGATTATCAGCATACGGTGCGCCAGTCTCTTCTTAGAACGTTTGCCACGACGCTGAGCTTGAAAACGGGCAGATCGGAGCTTGGGAGGTCTCGCGTGCTCTCTTGATTAACCCAGATTCACCCGATCATCTAAAGACGTTTGCCGCCCAGACTTTAAAGGCAAAGGTACGTAATTTCCCCCTTTTTTTGAATCAACTAAAGCCCTTTATAGGTCGTCTATGATCTTAATCAACTCTCGGCTGAACAATTGCCCCTCTTAAGAGACACGCTCGTTGGCTCCCTGGGCCAGTTTTCAAACGGTCCCCGTAACATCCTCGTTCAAATATGCCTAGCATTGTCTGGTTTGGCAATGCAGATGCATGAATGGGCTCCTACAGCTGTCCAGGAGCTCATCGATACGCTGGGCACTGTCCCCTCCTCCGTTCCTGGCCTCTTACAGTTCTTGGCCGTCTTGCCCGACGACGTGAACACGAACACGCGCATCCCAATCTCGGTTAGTCTCCCAGGATCCACATAGGACCATCTCCGGCTCAATTTCGAACCCTCCCCTCTCCGTTAGGACGATGAGTACAAGACTCGTTCGCAGTGGCTCTTGAGCGACAATGCCGAACGAGTTCTACAACTACTGGCCCTTTATCACACAGCTGCAGGCATGTCTTTTCTCTGAAGAAGCCGTTTTATCAAACTCATTTTTCAATAGGCATCACCACTCACATTCATAACCTGATCTTCGAGGTCCTCTCCAATTGGGTCATGGCTGGAGAAGTTACTGCCACGACACTCTCCCAGACCCCATTGTTTGGGTTTGCGTTTGACGCGCTTGCCTCGGAGCAGCTGTTCGATAATGCTGCAGAGTTGCTTATTGAACTCATTCACGAGACCCAAGAGCTCGAGGACAACATGGCAGTCATAGAAATGATTGTCCCTCGCCTTATCGCACTTCGTCCTCAACTCGAGGTGGACAAAGACGACTCCGATAAGCTCCGCCGCTGGTGCCAAATCTATTGCGAAGCCGGCGAGACATATCGCATGCTGATCGTTCACCATACCGAGACCTTCCTTCCTCTCGTCCAAGCCGTCGCCGAATGCGCCGCGAATGAAGATCTCGATATTGTCCAGATCACGTTTACCTTTTGGTACCGCCTTGGCCAAACTCTTGGCAAGCAGCGCTCCATCCCACCCGAGATTACCAAAGTCTACGAAACCGTGTTGGACACGTTTATTCGTCATATTCATTTCCCTGCCGATTTGGCTACGACGACGGCGCAAGATGCCGAAGATTTCCGTAGCTTCCGACACGATATCGGGGACGTGCTCAAGGACTGCTGCTACGTCTTGGGTGCCGATTTCGTTTTGGAACGCGTGTATACTGTCTTGACGGCAGCACTCGAACGTGGTATGAGCGGGACTGTGGTAGCGTGGCAGGAGGTCGAAGCTCCCTTGTTCTGTATGCGAGCTTTGGGTGGAGAGATCGACTGGACCCAGCAAAATGAGAAAATCCTCAAAATCATGGAGGTGTTACCTGCCTTGCCGCCACATCCACGCGTACGATATGCTGCTACGATGCTCCTATCGAGGTACACACCCTGGATCGCCAAGCACCCTGAGCATATCCCGGGACAGTTGACCTATATCACCGCTTCTTTCCAAGATGATGATCTCGAGGTTGTCTCCGCCGCGGGCCACGCATTGAAATATTTGTGCCAAGATTGCAAGCAGGTCCGTAATCTCCGTCTTATGTTTCCAGGATGATGTGCTGACTCGATTACAGCATTTGGTACCGTACTTAGAGGAGCTCTATAAGTTCCTTACCACAGTGGGATTCAAGCTGATGCAAGAGGACAAGCTGTCAATCTACGAAGCGATTGGCTGGATTATTTCTTCGATGAAGATGGAACATGCTGCCACGGCTTTACACAAATTCGCAATGGATATTTTCGCCAATATTCAAAATGCTCCTGCTGCTGGTCATAACCTGACCATAAAGGGTAAGAGCTCGCTGCAACTAAACCTTCGTATAACTTATATGAACTACAGAGAGTCTGGAGCAACTTGAGCAACTATTGGACGTCGTTGGAAGCTTTGGCGAGGAGCTACCACCGGCTTGTCAAAACACGGCCGTGGAGACTTGGGCGATAATGGATAACGTGATCTTCCAATACGGCGATATGGCGGAAATCTGTGATAGAGCGACTCGTGCCTTACGCCTTGGACTTCAATTCTTCGACCGGACTGCCCTCCCACTGGTTCCTGCCATTTTGGGCCGTCTGACATCCAGATTCGAAAACACTGGCTTCGCAAGTTACCTATGGGCTATCGGAAAGGTGGTTCAACGATTTGGATCAGAAGAAGAAGTGGTGATTAGGAGTGCTATACAAGAAACGTATGAGCGCACCACAGCCAAGTGTGCGGAGATCTTCTCCCAGTCCGCTATCACGTTGCACTCTGATGGTCTGTCTCCTCATTTTATCTTCATTTTTCATGTATTGACCAGTGTTTCAGTTGTGGATGATTATCTTGCGATACTGACACCCCTAGTTGAGCAGTGCCCCGACATTCTGTTCCTCTCACCGATATTCCCGACCGCCTTCTCGATCCTCGATGGAGCCCTGACGCTTCTGAACACCGATACGACGTTCCGCGCACTTGGGATCATCCGCGCCATCCTCGGACATGACTCGATCAACCCAGCTCCAAACGTTGTCGTTCCCCCCAAGTTTCCACTTTATGCTGAAGCAATTGGAACTACTGTCCAAAAGGAGGGACCGACGCTCGTCGGGAATCTGTTCGTCGGACTCGTGGAACACTTTGCGCCAGAGATGATGAGTGGTGTGATTACGACTGTTCGGATCTTGACGCAAATCTGGACGGTCAATATGCAGGAGTGGGTCACCACTGTGCTTGAACGGCTCCCCGTAGTACCTGCTCTGGAACCTGCAAAGGCGCAGTTCTTGATCGATTTCAACGCGTGAGTGAGCTACCTTGAACCGTGGACTAAGACTAATGTACGTCTAGTGCCATCGCCGCTCGCGATCTCGACAAGCTTAAGCCGGCCATTGCTGCCCTGCAACGTAGTGTACTCCGTGCCAAGGACCGACGCCGTCCTATCGACCGTTGATTAAAAATTGTGTCTTTTTGTTTCTCGTGACCGACTTTCTATCTCATGGAATCCTCAAGCATCGGCGCATCGACAACCCCCCATTGTATCCAGGTAATATTTCTACTTCCCCCTTTTGCTGTAACCGTGTGTGCACGAAAATAAAGATTCTATTCGATCAACCTTTCTCCGATATTCTTGAGCGCTGTTTCTAAATAATGCGATTCAAGTCCGAGTGATTCCGAAGCGGGCCCATATGACCGGTCGTACTGGGCCCGTTTCCCGTGGCGGTGACCCTGACTGTTACTCTCACTTGTTGGCTTCCAACTACCACCCTCTTCCCAGCTGAAAACCTGATGCAAATCGCAGTAAAAAATACCAAGAATATTACAGTTCACGGCAGCATTCTTCGCATCTCTCAGCTCAACGCCTCCGTCTTGGAAGTCAGCCCAGCCAATTTTCCGCTCAGTTCTCAACAGCGACAACACTCGCCCCGACATCTAGATACGCTTCGAGCTAGTCTAGAGGTCGAGTGTACAGGCTTTAAAGCCCATTATGGATCTTAAAAAGGGTTCGAGCGTGGACACTGTCCAGCTCGCTAAAAAGATGACTCAGGTCCTTCAACGACCATTTATCGATGCGAGAATCTTGGATCGCGGCGCGTATGCATCGATTTATCAGCTCATCGAAGATCATTCTGCAGTTTTCGCGACGTCGAGCAACCCCCTCTCCCCAATTCTCGTCCGGGTCTCGTCCAGACCCGTCTACAATGACGTTGCCATCGATCAAGAACGCCACAAGATTGCCACCTATGTGGCCACATTGAACCTAATGCACGGTCAGTATCAGTCGTTTTGTGTACAGATCATCATGATTAACGTCACTGACCCTCTCGCTTGTTCGAACAGCTTCGGCGCCGAAACAAGTCGTACGCAGACTTCCACGCGTATTGGCCTATGATGCCTCTTCGTCTTCGGAATTCGGACATGGATGGATCGCGATGACCCGAGTCCCAGGGACCCCCCTGGCAGAATGCTGGCTCGAATTCGATCTAGACCAGAGGAAGCGAAGCATTGAGGATTTGGCGAGTTTCACGAGAAAAGTGGCAAGATTCAAGTCGTCCAATGCGATTGGGTCCATCGCCACCGCCCATTTGCGGTCAACCTCACAGCAGACTCAGACTGCCACCGGCCAATCGACCGTCCGAGCCACCCTCTCCCTTCCTGGCCGTAACGGAGCCAACAATTATCGCCCATTCACCCACTCTACGCCACTTGCCAATGCGGAGCACCACTCTACCGCGTCCTTTTTGGCATGCGCGATCGAGGCGGAAATTGCGTTTCTCCGCCAACACCAAAAATCGGCCGTTCGTTGCTTCAACGTGAACATGCTTCGACTTCGTCAATGTGGTCAGGAAGACGAGATCCCGGTCGATGCCTCGTTTGCCAGTACGACGAGTGGAACCTACAAAAAACAACTCCGTGCTTTGGGCAACCTTGCACAGGATATTGTATCGCCCAGCAGCTCTACCTCCTCGGAGCGCTTTGTCCTCGCCCATCTCGACCTGTCGCCTGTCAACATCCTCGTTGACCCAGAGACTGGTGCCGTCACTGGTATCGTCGACTGGGAGTTTTCAGGGTTCGTCCCGGATTGGATGGCTCTTGCTCCCCCGTCCTGGATCTCAGACGAGTGGTTGCCGTCGTGGAATGGTTCCAGTTGGACCACCACTGGCCATGAGCGCGAGTTGGATCCGTTCAACGTTGGCCATTCGTTTGATGAGGCTGAATCCGAGCTCCTGCGCGCCCTATGGGAACAGCAGGTGACCTGGGACGCGGATACGATGACTGTCGCCCAGCAAAAGGCGCAAGAAAAGCGGAAAATGTGGAAGGCGTGCATGAGCGAATGGCATCAGCTCGAGCGTGCATGTGCATGGGCCAGAGGCACTGTGTCATCCCGACTCCAATCTCAAGTCGACGAGGACTTTCAGCGCCGGCAGGTTGACTTCCTATACTCGGACAGCGAGATGGCGCAAGAGGATACCGATGCCCGGGCCCGCTGCAATTCGCCATCCACTGCTGCATCTTCCATTGGTCCTTACACCCCTATTGATACCGTTAGCGATTTGCCAACATTGCATCCGTCCGTCGGGGAGTTCAGCCTTTCCACCAAAGAAAAGGAGCGCTATGACCTAAAGCTCGCTTTAGAGTACATGGACCGGCAAACCAGTGACGACGGGGACGATGAAGAAGAATCCGAGGACAGCGAAGACGATGAGGGCGACTCTTCGGATGAAACGGACGCAGTCGCCGACGATGACTTGGACTTTGAAGAATTCGCCATGGCTTTTGCGCCCCCGCCGTTGCCGCATGTCGCTCCCATCTCGGTGACGGTCACATTGGCCTCGCCACATTCACCTCCTGCGTCTAGCCGTCAGGCGTCGTTTGATTCGTTTGATTCGATGTTGAGCGTCACCCCGACGATCTCCAAGCGTCCGGCTATCGCCGATGACTTGAAGTCTCGCTTTGTGTCGTTTATGAACTCTACGTCGCCGCCTTCGCAGTTGCCGTCTGGTTCGCTCTGGGGTGCCTTTTGGGAGACGCCAAAGCTCGACGTGAGTCGTGACTTGGACTTTGTGATTGAGAGAGATCTCGATGCAGGTTGGTAGAGGATTTGCTGTTGTTGTTATTTTATATTCGATATGTACAGGTTGGGTTGTTGGCTCAACCACGTCTGTTTTCTGATCTACTCCAGCTTTGTTTTGTATCTTAATTGTTTTTGTTTCACGTTTTGATTCTCTCAGAATTCCCATTCGATTTACCGTCCTCGTTTGCATGAGGCCGGCCACGATAAGCGATCCACCCAATGGCGAGGCTGCTTGGCATCATTTGCGCGAGCGCCTCGTTGACTGCCTCACCACTTTGTTGGACCCCACCATAACGAGCGCGCTACGCATCCTCAACGGCCCAGAGCTTTAAAACGACTTGTACACGAACGAATAACGACGAAAACGAGCGTAAACTCGACACTGGAACCCTCAACTCTTCTCCCTTTTTTGAAGCTGGAGCTGGCGGATTCTAGACACGTAGACAAAGCATCCAACAGGGATGGAGCACCGTAGTGGTATGTCCGCTTTCTTTACGGTATTTTACACGCATTCAAGGCTAATGGATTTGTCTTCGACCTTGCGTTCGACTCTCGCGCCGCCATCGACATTGCCGACGATCAGAGCTACCTGGAAGTCCAGGAAGGACTGGAACGGGCTCCCCTGCGCTCGGTGGACGAGGCGGAGTTGCGCATCCTGCGGCACTCAAGAGGAAGCTGACGTTGCTTGCGCTGATTGACGAACTGTCCGCACTCAAGGAAGAAGATGGTCATTTACATTGTACGTTTATTCGCCTCTTACGATGTCAATGACGCAGCTCATATTCGCTTACTTAGCCGGCTACGAAGAGAGACGAGAAAAAGGTACACTTGATTGCCTTTAAACCGGCCACGCCAGTATGCTAAACTGAAGTTATAGATGCGTTTGTGCAACAGGAAGTGTACGAAGACCCCAGTTTCAAGGAAGGAGCAGAGGCATTCAAACGGTTTGACAAGTCAGCACATTCAATTTGATCTCCTCAATGCCGTAAACTTATCGATTTCAGGAACATAAATGCTCTTATTCAAGGACTATTCACATTTCAAACTGCTGCTCGGCAATTGGGCTCCTCTGTCGGACTGCTAGCGTCCGCCTCGGAACTTTGCTCCAGGTTGCACACTATCGAACTCATATTTCATGAAAATGCTGCCGTCTTGTTCCCTCAAATCAAAAGTAAAGTGCTCGACATTGAACCGCCAAAGACAAAACGGCGTCGACCAGAGAACAGAGGAAGAAGCAACAGTCTCTTCGTTCGACCCGCAGCTATTACAGCCGCCCCCGAACCAGAAAACCTACCAAAGGAGCTGTTGGGACTGGCAAAGGGGATCAAGGCCTTTTTGGTTCATTTGGAGGAATTCCCCGAGTTTGTCGACGAGGCATTGAACGCGTCAATCACTGCTTTCGAGAGAGATCTGACGGTATGTTTATTTTATACCCTTGTCGCTTCACTTGCTGACACGTCAAAGTATCGCGCCGATTGTTTGGAGGAATATGAAGATCAATTCAGATGGCCTTCGGTGCAACGCTATGTGCATGCCATTAGTACGGAGATGACCGAGCACCTTCAAATGATCACCTTTGCTCTCAAAGATTTCGTCGATAACGGCGTCCCTGCAATTCGCTTCGCCCAGCAGAACAACGGCGAAAACCTACTGTTCCTGTCGACCATAGCGACCTTTTTCAGTGGTGTTACTGCGACGACAGCTCAATACTCGTATGCTGATATCGGTACTCCGTTGAAAAGTGTATGTATATCAAGCGTCACAGGTGTCGGAAATTGACTGACATCACTATTATAGTCTGTCAATCTACTCTTCTTTGGCTCATTGGTTCTGAGCATATCGGCGGCCATCAACAGTTTATTGGGTCTTACTTGGAAGCGTGCCATGTACCGATCTCCGAGGCACAGGGTCCCGTGGTGGGTGGTGAGTTATTCTAATGCGAAACTATTATCCAGGTTGCTCAAACTATTGATAGCTCATCTGGACAAAGAGATCCCCTTTGGTGTTCATGATCCTGTCCGTGGGATTGTTTAGGTGAGAAATGTTTTACCTCTCAAGGGACATTTGTTGACTCATTCGTCAAATTAGCGCTGGCCTTGTCTGCTTCTGCTACGCTACACAGGAACTCTATGTTGCAGTTACAGTCCTCGTTTTAACGAGCTTCTGTTCGTTTGGTCTTCTCGCCGTCGCGATCTGGTTCCTAGCGGAACGCTGGATCTACAGCAAGCATCGCGGACTCCGTTGGTTGTCGGACGTTATCGACGAACAATGGAGGGGTTTCTTAGCATTCCCTCCTATACGCTACGTCCGCTATATTCCCAGGCGAATCTTCGCAGCCCTCAAAGATCTACGTGATTCACTGTCGTGTGGTGGGAGCCGGTTTAGCGACGTAGAAGATGGATTGCCATTCCCCAATGGTGTCATCGAAACCAGAGAAAAGGCAACTCCCTCCCCAGTCAGCTATCGCCATGGCCGTATTTCTGGTTCAGTCGACAAATCCGTCGGGTTTGCAGACAGCCCCATTGCCTCCGTTCAGGCGGTAAATCACAACAGTCCTCCAGAGACGCCGATGACTCCTGCTTTGCCGCAGTCACCTGCGCGTCATTTCTCCCTCACGAGCATTGCTGCTACTGGAACCAGCGTCGCCGCGTCTGATCCCGACTCCGCCAAAGCTGCACCTGAAGGGATCCTACAAAGCTCCCAGAAGCTCAAGGGTGCCAGCCGTTTCCGACAGTTGGCATGGAGAGTCGCCGCTGAGCAACAAACCAATGGACCATCATCCCCAAGTCGAGCCATGTCCGGTGGGAATGCGCGTAGTATGACCATCCTTTCCGACCCCACGCGACGTCGCGATACGGACGAAGGATCACACCAATTAAAGGCCGGACGGATCAGTGCTCTCAGGCCCAGTCTCAAGAAACTACGGGTCACGGATACCATTTGGGATCATACGGCTCTGGTGCGACATTTGCAGTTTAGTCCTAATGGCAAGATCCTCGCTACCTGCGGGTGGGATGGGACTGCGCGACTGTTTGATGTGCCCAGTCTTGCGGGAGATCCTGTGGGACGGAGAAACGTCATGGCTGTTGCTGGAAAGTCTTCGGGTACTGTCATGTTCTGGGGTCAAGCTGCTTGGAGTCCAGACGGACGCTGGCTATTGACCAAATGGATGGCGGGCATTCAAGTTTGGACCGACGTACGTTTTTTGTACTTGATCTTGCATTGCTGTGCTAACGAGTATCTAGACTGGAATTCGCAAGGCCACCATCGCACGCGGCAAGATGGTACGATCTGTGGCATGGTTACCTTCCGGCGAAGGTAAGAAGTTCAGTATAAATACTAGATTCCAGCTTACTGACGTGATGTCGTAGCCTTCTTGTCAGTTGAAGGCAGCCAGGTGGTTGAGATGACGATAGAAGGCGTGATTCGACAGATACACGAATTGGATCGCTTGGACCTTCACGATGTGGCAGTTACGCCAGACGAAGAACGTATGCTGGGAGTCGCCATTCTGTTATCCACTAAAGGTGGACTTCAGCCTACTTTGTCTAGGGCAGAGAAACGAATTGTTGGTAAGTGGCCCGCTTGCTTTTGGTTATGGTGATAGATGCTTATCCGACTTTAGTGTACAACCTCAAGGAAAAGAAGATCGAAAAGTAAGGAATCATCCGACGATCCTGGCTCAAAGCTCATATGTCTTCGTAGTTTGGTACCGGTTCTGGACGAAGTGCGCGATATCACGATTTCCCGTAACGGATTAAGCGCTCTTGTCAGTTCTGAAGGCAAGGTAAGCTAGAATGTTTCTCCTGGCGGCGATACATTCTAATTCCTCTTCCAGGGCGCTCCGCAACTGTTCCGTATGGATAAAGTCAAAGTCAAGGACAAGCAGGATGGTGAAGAAGATGAAGTCGTTCGCTTGGTACCTGTGAGAACCTACTTGCCAAAGACTGAAGTCGACTTTGCGGGAGCATCATACTTTGCCGGTCATGAAGACGAATTCATCCTTGTACCCACAAAATCTGGTGACATTCTATTCTGGGATCAGGACTCTGGAGTGAGTTTCAACTTCTAACTGGGTTTGTTGTGGGCTCATGATTGACAACCTTCCAGCGTCTTCTTCATGCTTTGCGTAACAGAGACGTTGGTGACGGTGATCTTACGAGCGTGGCCTGGAATTACGCATCAAAACGCCATATGTTGGCTTCAGCATGTCACGATGGTAGCGTCCGCATTTGGACAGCAAATCTCCCCGAACGAGAAGCCGTTCGCGGGAAAGAACGTGAACATGCAGCAACAGTGCCTTCACATCCGTACGGCTTGGATCAGGACATGGAAATATCGACATCTCCAATGGCCGTGTCACGGAGACACACAGACACAGCCGGAGCGCCAGTGCAAACATACGAACCGATGCCGTATGTGAACGGTAGGCCGTCTATGGAAGGCTCGACGGAAGGCGCAGGCCCGTCGTTTGCGGATCCGTTGGATGGCCGGGAGCGGCGCAGAGTTGATTCTCCTTTGCCCGCTGAGCCTGCCGATGACAAGGTTGGGGATTTGAATCCGTTCAGTTCGAGGAAAAGGTAGTCGCGTGCCAGACAGGATCTCGAGTCGGAGAGTTTGATGAAATATGCTGTTATCTTTGTTAGCCCATGTACACGCTTGTAATACCGTGCAGTAAATCTAGCTTGCTTCCCCGAATATAGCCTTTACAAATGCAACGCCGGATTCTTCTCTACCACCATGATACCTCGCCTTCCTTCGTCGCCCATGTATCTTTTCCATCTATGACGACTCATTTTTTTTCTATCATGTCAAGATAGCGTTCTTTCTGTCAGCAACTTAAGGCTGCGTCTCTCGTCAGATCATGGTAGGACCAGAAACCAGACCCAAGACGGCCAAGAATTTCATTCGATTTAGCATTCTAACCCTGTATTTCATTGGACTTGTCTGAGACCAAGATGTTTGAATATTAGCGATCCAGCCAATCGCAAAGCCGCTTGACGTTGACTGCCTCACGCCGTTGACTACCTCACTCTCGATTGGACCCCCCAAACACAAGCGCGCCACGCCTCTTGAACAGCACCTGGCATTAGAACAACCCCTGTACGAAAGCTTCGCGACCAAAAAACAAGGCAATCGAGCATTCTTAAAGCCGTAGCTAGTGGGTTTCAGACGAAGCACCCATAGGAATGGAAGACCATAGTGGTATGCGCTCTCTCCGGACCATAGCACGTGTAAACTAAACGTTTTCGTTGACTTCGTGCTCTGCGATATTTCCCTCGACATTTGCTGTTCATCAGAATTACCCGGAAGTCCAGGCGAAATTGGCACGGCCTCAGCTGCTCCCGGTGTGCGGGGCGGAACCGCATATTCACGAGCTGCACTTAAGAGAAGGCAAACATTGGCGGTGCTGATTGACGAGCTTTCTAACCCCAAGGGCAATGGTAATTGTACGTTATTCACTCCTTAGAATGTCAATGACTCAAGTTATCCTCGTTTAGCCGACTACAAAGAGAGACGAGACAAAGGTGTGCTCGATTTCTTTCGGATTGACGAAACCAATATGATGATTCAGGGAGCATGGATATGTTTGTGCAAGAGGAAGAATATGAAGACCCCGGTCCCCGGAAAGGAGCAGAGGAATTTAGGCGTTTTGATAAGTCAGTCATTTATTTAGTCCCTCAATCTCGCAAGTTGACAGATTTCAGGAGTATAAACAATCTTATTCAAGGGGTTTTCACCTTTCAAACTGCAGCTCTTCAACTGGGCTCCTCGGCCGGATTGGTGGCATCCGCCTCGGAAATCTGTACTCGATTGCACGCCATTGAGCTCTTGTTTCATGAAAACGCTGCCGAATTATTCCCTCAAATCAAAAGCAAAGTAGTTGATGTTGAATTGCCACGGACGAAACGGCGTCGACTAAAGAACACGCGAAGAATCACCAACTTGTTCATTCGGCCTAAGATTGTGTCATGGAGCCCTGACCCAGAGACCCTGCCGAGCGAGATTTTAGGGCTGGCAAAGGGCATGAAGGCGTTTTTGCTGCACTTGGAAGAATTCCCTGAGTTTATCGACGAGGAGTTAAACGTGTCTATTACCACTTTCGAAAGTGATCTAACAGTATGTCCATTCTCCATACTTCTTACTTCCCGCCGATACTGACCGAGAGAAGTATCGTGCAGATTGTTTGGAGGAATACGAGGACAAATTCAGGTGGCCCTCAGTACAATACTATGTGCATGCCATCAGCACGGAAATGACTGAATATCTCCAAAAATTTACTTCTACTATCAAAAATCTTGTAGATAACGGCATTCCTGCGGTTCGCCTTGCCCAACAGAACGATCCGGATAACCTATTGTTCATTTCGACGATAGCCATCTTTTTCAGTGGAGTTACTGCGACAACAGCTCAGTTCTCATACGCAGACACTAGTACGTCATTGAAGAGTGTATGTATATCAAGTGTCACAGTACAGAAGATTAACTGACACAACACTCTTAGTCAGTCAATTTACTTTTCTTTGGCTCCTTAGTTCTCAGCATATCAGCGGCCATAAACAGTTTATTAGGCCTCAGCTTGAAACGTAGCAGGTACAGATCACCAAAGCATAGAGTCCCCTGGTGGGTGGTGGGTCAACCTCATGCACACTGGTCGTATATGTCACTCAAAGTGTCTGTAGCTCATCTGGACACAAAGGTCACCTCTGGTTTTCATGACTCTGTCAGTAGGGTTATTTAGGTGAGAATCAGTGCACCTCAGAGACACTCGATTGCTCAGTCCAACTAGCGCTGGCCTTGTCTGCTTCTGCTACGCTACGCAAGAGCCCCACGTTGCGATGACAGTCCTTGTGTTAACGAGCTTCTGCTCATTCGGTCTACTGCCGGTTGCGACGTGGTCCCTAGCTGAGCGCTGGGTCCACAGCAGGTATGAAGGCCACCGTTGGCTGCCTGACGTTATCGAAGATAAAAAGGAGAGCTTCCTTAAGCTCCCTCTTGTACTGTTTGCCCGCCACATCCCGATGCGGGTCCGAACTGCCTTCAAAAACCTACGCGAATCATTGTTGGGTGATGGGAGTCAGCTTAGTGACGAAGAAGATGGGCTACCATTTTCCGTTGGTGTTGACGCTAGAGAAAAGGTGACCCCCTTTCCGATCAGCTATTGCGGTGGCAGCATTTCTGGATCGGTCTACAAAAACGCCAGATTTTCAGAGGATATTGCTGCCGTTGTTGGAACTTCGGCTGCCGATTCTGATCCCGATGCTGCCAAAGCTGTACCAGAAAGGATCGTGCAAACCCCTCAGAAGCTTAAGGGTGCGAGCCGGTTCAGTCAGATAGCATGGAAGGTAGCTGCCGAGCGATCAAAACAACCCCCGTCTCCGATTTGGGCAATGTCTGGGGAAAATACTCGTAGTGGGACAATTCCCTCTGGTTTCACGCGACGTCGCGATACAGACGAAGGATCAAGCAAATTGAATGCTGGCCTAATCAGCACTCTCAGACCCAGCCTGAATAAACTACAGGTTACGGATACTATTTGGGACCATACGGCACTTGTACGGCATTTGCAGTTTAGTCCTAATGGCAAGATCCTCGCTACCTGTGGGTGGGATGGCACCGCGCGATTGTTCGATGTTCCCAGTCTTGCAGGGGATCCTGTAGGACGGAGGAACGTCATGGCTGCTGCTGGAAAGTCGTCTGGTACTGTCAGGTTCTGGGGGCAAGCTGCGTGGAGTCCGGACGGACGCTGGCTTTTGACAAAATGGATGAGGGGCATTCAGATTTGGACTGATGTGCGTTTTAGATACCTCACTTCTCTTTCATCTGCTGACGAGTCTCTAGACTGGAATTCGCAAAGCCAGCATTACACGCGGCAAAATGGTACGATCTGTGGCGTGGCTACCTTGGGGCCAAGGTAAGAAGTTTAGTATAAATACTAGGTTACAGCGTTGCTGACATGATGTTGTAGCCTTCTTGTCAGTTGAAGGCAGCCAGGTGGTTGAAATCACTATAGAGGGTGTGATTCGACAAATTCACGAGTTGGATCGCCTGGACCTTCACGATGTGACAGTTACACCGGACGAAGAGCGTATGCTGGGAGTTGCCATTCTGTTATCCACCAAAGGTGGACTTCGGCCTACTTTGTTCAAGGCAGAGAAGCGGATTGTTGGTACGTTAGCCAGCTTGCTTCCAGTTACGGTAATGGATATTCATCCAAATTTTAGTGTACAACTTCAGGACGAAGAAGATCGAAAAGTAAGGAAACATTTGACTATTCTGGCTCGAAAACTCATAGCCTTATAGCTTGGTGCCGGCTTTAGACGAAGTGCACAACATCACTATTTCTCGTAATGGCCAAAATGCTCTTGTCAGTTCTGAAGGCAAGGCAAGCTGGGGTATTTCATCTGGCCCTAACACATTCTGATCTCTCTCCCAGGGTGCTCCGCAACTCTTCCGCCTGGATATAATCAGCAACTGGAGGAATGGCCCAGACAATGAAGAGGCTCGTTTGGTGCCTGTCAGAATCTACACACCAAAGACTGCTGTTGAATTTGCCGGAGCATCGTACTTTGCTGGCCATGAAGACGAGTTCATTGTCGCACCGACAAAATCTGGGGACATTTTATTCTGGGAACAGAAGTCCGGAGTAAGCCTTGGGCTCTACCTTGACTATGCGGGTACCCAAAATTGACAATTTACCAGCGCCTTCACACCTTACGCGACAAGGACATTGGGGATGGCGATCTTACGAGCGTAGCCTGGAATTATGGATCAAAACAATCCATGCTAGCTTCAGCTTGTCAAGATGGCAGCGTTCGCATATGGACGGCAAATTTATCGGAGCGAGATACCACTCATGGAAAGGAACGTGAGCATGCAGCAACAGCGTCTTCACGTCCGTATGATGTATACCAGGACTCGGAAATGCCCTCATCTTCAATAGACATGCCAAGAAGATCCACAGACACAGCTGAAACGCCGTTACAAACCAATAGCACGATCCCGTATACATATCAGCCATCTATGGGAGCTTTGAAGGAAGAAGTAGACCAACCGTCTTCGGACCCGTTAGGCGGCAGAGAACCAGATGGACTCAGTTCTTCATTGCCTGTAGAGGCTACTGGTAATAGGGGATGAAATGGCAATCTGGTTCTATGACGAAATACGCTGTTATCTTTGGTAGTCGCTGTGTACATTTGTAGTATTGTGCATGAAGTCGTAATTGCCTCTCAATGCTGGAATCGAGCAGCCTCGAGGATACGGAAACCACATTTACTTTGAATTTGACAGTCATATTTGGCCAGCATTGGCAACTATCAAGTTGATTCAGTGGCAGACCGCGAGCAGGAGGTTCATGTAGAACTACATTCTAGATACAGAATAAGCCACATCAGGGGTTATTATACGTTAGACGGGCTGGGCAGCGCGTAACCGGAGATATCAAAAAGGGG
>KN824353.1:99046-122924 GCA_000827415.1 Serendipita vermifera MAFF 305830
GGGTCACCTTCGCTGTTAGGTGGGCGCGGGCGCGTGGATAGAGGCTGGAATAAAAGGTGATAAACGTATGGCAGTCCGTATCGGACAAAATTCACCACATCTCGTCATTTCCTGACGTTTCCTGACGTTTCACGACGTTTTCCGGTCTTTCCTGACGTATCACGACGTTTCCCGCCATTTCGAAGTGGCTGGTTGGCACGGATTTTTGTCCGATACAGCCACCCAAATTAACGCGAATTTTGATCCAAGTATTATATTTTATACAGTTGACTCAAGGCTGTCCAGTTCTTTGTCATTTCATGTGCACCGGCCCTTATGGTACCTCCTAACAACTTGGGGACAATGTCTATCACATACAGCGCGAAGAAACCCGCTGGGAAAGAATGAGCTCTTTACTTTCTCACTTGTTTGACAGGTAGACCACTATAAAATTCCACAGGATATACACAGCAACTAGATTAAGTTGATAAATGTAACAGCTTGGACCCACAAACATGCTGGTAAGGGCCGGAAAAGGTTGAGCGTCACAAGAATCTAAAAAAGTATGATGACACGAAAGCCATGGCTGCGTTTACGCCAGCCGTAGGCTACCGGAGACTGTAATTAAGAATGAGTGAAACGCGGGCGACGCCGCTCAAGTCCATGCAGAATAAGGGAGGTCAGGAACTCTAAAAATGGTGCGAACACGGGCGTTAAATGGCACCGACACCGGGCAAAGTGAAGCCAGGATAATTAGGCCAGTTGCCAAGGGCGGCAGGGTCACCACCGATACGGACCCATTGAGAGTACGAGGGCGTTGGACCATCGAGCACGAACAATTGGAACCAGCCTGGCGGACAGATGTGAGCGTTCGGGGGTGCCGTGATGGTGCAAGTGTTTCCGGCGCAGGTAAACTTGGGGAAGAAGGTACGTTGACCGAAGCTGTTTCCGTGCGTAGTAGAGACGGCACCCAAGAGGGATACGCGCATGCCTGCTGTTGTGCCTTGACGCAAGTTGACGACAATGTTATAGGTACCGCCATAAACCCAGTCGCGGGTGGTAATGGTGTAGGTTGGCTGAACCAATCCAGAGGTGAGATAAGGTGGTAAGTAAACTTCCATCCTATACTCTTGTGGATTCTGGCCATTGTCCTCTGGGTCGCTACCGGTGACGAGAACTCGTCCATCGTGCAAGAGAATTGCCTCACTGTGGTACATTCTTGCGACCGAGGTCGTGCCGAGGATAGAGATGCGCTGGTGTCGAGGCTTGCTAGGATCATAGAGAAGAGCTTGCAAGTTGGGGTTGATGGCCAATCCGAAACCGGCGACACCTTGTTGGGCGCCACTGCAAGTGATGGGTCAGCAACATATATAATGGTCAAGCTGTATACTCACCCCATGATCATATAGGTACCATCAGGGAGGGCAGCCATGATAGTCATGACACGCTTGGAAGGCATACGTTCGACGACCCAGGTTGGGTTGGCGACCTCGGGTTGAATAGAAACGCAGTTGTCGAGCGCTTGACCAAAGGCAGAACCACCGCAAGCGATGACTTCGAAGGGATCAGTGTACGGATACGTTTGAGGCAAGACCATAGCAGTTCCCTATAAAACGTGTGAATGAACATGATACACATAAAAGGTTGCTACACACCTCCAAAGGATAGGTACGTCCACCGACAGCATTGACTTGCCCAGGGATAGTAGGAAGGGTCTTGGTGGTAGCAAAAGTAGCCTCGTTGAGAATACGAGCCTCGTTATAGTAGAGGACGAAGATACCACCTCCTGGGAGGACGAAAGAGAACGGATAGAGATTGTTGGGGTCCGTCCTCAATAGCCAATCCATGGTAAGGAATGTGGGACCACCAGCGGGCTTGGGAAGAATTTCAATAGAAGGAACGGGTGCTCCATTGGAACCCTCTTCTCCACCAATCACAAAGATACTGCCGTTGGCCATTGTCATTGCACCTGGGTACCAGCGACCTTCTTGGAGATGGATCTGGTCCCAGTGTTCCTCCCAGTCGGTTGTGCCGTTGACACCAAGAGATCCAGATGGTGTGTACAGACGAATACCCTCGGTAGACTCGAGAGACCAGCCACCAATGCTGAGGAGACGGCCCTTGCGGTCAGGCAAGACGAGGTTGGCAGCGCAGAAGACGTCAGAGGAGACGTGCATTTCTCTCCAGGCCTTCTTGTAGTCATTGGCGAGCGTATAGTCGAGCTCATAGGCACCAGTCGAGTTGGGGGCACCGGTTCCACCCTTTTCGAGGAAAGTGACCTTGTTGTTCAATCCCAAGGTGGCGATAAGAGGAATGACGATACCACCGATGAGAAGCTCGTAGCGACCCTTGTTTGCGGGCGTGTTCCAGACGTAGAGTGGGGTGGTCGTAAAGTCCCATGAGTAGAGAGTAAAGCGGGCGACGCCACCACAGATATCAGCAGGCTGTATAGAAAGATGAGCAAGCTGAAACTCGTTTGTTAATAAAGGTAGAACACTTACCGAACCCACACATGGGGCATTACACTCCGTTTCAGGAGCGACGGTATTGGCAGCAACCATGCTAGCATCTCCGCACCAGCATTCATCTCCGAATTCAAGGGCACTTTGGTTCGGTTAGCTTTTGTGTGGATTGCTTGAACAAGGAAACTCACGCGGCACCATAGCCATAAGCGGAGCATTGGTTTGCGCACATCTCCACGCTCATAGCAGCCTTGTCGGTGATTTGATACTTGAAGATGGTTTGTCCTCCTCCTGGTTCCATATAGCAACCAGCGTACTTGTACTGGCCGGGCAAGTTGGTCTTCTTCGGCGTGGGAGGTGGGTACGTTGGGAAAGTTGCCACGGATGCATAGAGTGAAATCCTATTGGCAGCTCCGCATGCATGTCTGTTCGGAGCATAAGTAACACGAAAAGCGGAACATTAAAAGACGTACGCAGCATCACCCGAGCAAGCCATTGAACATTGTGTATCAGCAGCAGCCTTGACGGCACCATTTTGAAGCGCGTTGGAGCAGTAGCACTCGTTGGAGTATTCCATGCCAGCCAGTTTGAAGCCTTGTGCTGTGCAAGCGGCGATACAGTTTGCAGCCGAGTTGGTAGCAGATGGGCCGACGGCGTATGATTGAATACGACCGTATGTACCATCGACGTAACAAGCGTCATAGCGCCAGCCCGCAGGAAGTCCAGTGGTGACGGGTCCAACACCTCCGGTTGGAGGGGGGTTGTTGGTGGGCGGGGGAACGGTGCCGTTGTACTTGTACAGGTTAAGACGGTAAGGCTTTAGACGTATCCATGGTTAGTGTTGGATATGGCCAGAGACAAACTATACGTACACCACCGCAGTAGTGGGTATTATCCGCTTGGCAAATCATATTGCATCCCGAGTCTGCCTGAAGGCTCCCTCCGTTGAGCACAGATGTACCGCAGTAACACTGGAAAAGAATAAAGTCAGCACACTGTTTCGGTGGGGCCGCCGTCACCAACCTCGGCACCGTACTCCATTCCCGCGTAATTGTAACCGGCCGCATAGCATGCGTCCATGCACTTTTGGGGCGTGTTGGCTCCGTTGACGTTGGCGGTGAAGCTGAGGGAACGCTGAGCGGGATCATCGCTCCAGCAACCCTGTGATTGCCAGTTTCCATAGGTTTGGAGGGTGGTTGGACCAGTGGTTGTAGGTGCCGTAGAGGTTGTCGTCGTCGAAGCACGAGTAGAGGACGTTGTAGCAGTAGTGCTGGACGAGGCGACGGTGCCGTACTGGTACACGTTGAGTCCGTTGGGCTGTGAGGATTCGTGTCAGTGGCTTTTCTCAATTTGTACGTGACGAAGACTTACTCCACCGCAAAAGTTGTTCGATCCATTGCATTTCATATTGCATCTTCCGTCGGTAGCGACTTGTGGTGGGAGAGTATTACCGCAGTAGCACTCAGCAGAGTACCTGCAAAGTCAATTTCAGTACAACCCTTCAATGCAGGTAAAAGAGAGGGCGTACTCGAGGCCTGCCACGGGGTAATTGGCCGCCTTGCAGGCATCCACACATTTCTCAACGGTCATAGCCGCTGGACCACCCGTAACACCCATCGCAACAGGGAGAGAACGCGCGGCGACAGAGTCAACATAGCAGCCCTTGCTCGTCCATCCATTGTACGCCTGGAGAGTGGTCGGGCCGGTGGTAGAGGGACTTGCAGCAGAGGTGGTTGTCGTAGTCGTAGTGGTGGTAGACGCTCTCGTCGTCGTCGTCGTGGTTTGGACGGCAGAGCTGCTAGAGGAGATAGGGGCTGCGCCATACTTGTACACCGTCAACTGGGGGAAAACGTCAGTATCATTGGAATCCACTCTGGACAACTGGTCTCACCCTGTTCGCGCCACCGCAGATGGTCTGACCATCGCCTGTCGATTCGTAGTGAGCGTGAGTGTTTTCGTCGTCCACGGGGTCTAGTAGAAGCACGTACCGGCACAGGCCTGAGAAAGGTCGTCAATGAGGTGGAAAAATTTAGAGTTGTTAAAAATAGGATGACATACCATATTGCAAGTCGAGGCATCCGAAGCCAGGGTGCCCCCGTTCGAGAAGGCATTCCCACAGTCTGCCAAGGGGGGAGCGGTATAGTCAAGGAGATGAAGGACACGCTCATGAATTAAGATTAGAGCTTACAGCATTCCTGTCAAGTTCGTAATTAAAGTTGGGGCGCCTGTCAAATATAGGGTGGGGACGTACGACGGAGTATTCCATGCCTGCGTAGAGGTAGCCCTGGGCGTGGCATGCGTCTAAACATTTTGCGGGTGTGAGAGGTGCGGTGTACCCCATTCCAATGATCAATGTGCGTCCGGCTGCGGCGTCACTGGAAGAACCCCCGGGACCACATGCGTGAGCAACGAAGGCAAAAGGACACAAGCTTCGTTTGTCACTTACGTATAACATCCTTGGTAACCCCAGCCGTTGTAGGAAGCCAGAGGGGCAGGAGGCGACTTGGAGGATTTGTAGACATTGAGCTAAAGACAAAAGGTCAGTTGCTAAAATTGATGCCTCGAATCTACGAACCCTGTTGGCACCACCGCACGTCTGAGTATTGTCGCCTGAGTATGAGTGAGTAGAGACCTCTGCGAAACTGCGAAAAGTTTGACGGACCACCGCACATCATATCACAGCCAGATGCAGCAACGGCTCCCCCGTTTCGGATAGCATTGTCGCAATCTGTTTTGTAAAAAAGTAAAACGTGATGAGTCAAAGGGGCCCTCTGTGGAGCTGATGACAGATGAGACACCTACAGCACTCCTATAACAAGCGGAGTCAGTTTCATTGGATATATGTGACAGGCACGGAGCGGTTGATACTCACTTTGGAATATTCAACACCCGCATACAAATAATTGTTGTTGTTGCAGTATGCGACACATTTGTCGACGGTCATCGTATCCGACTGGAACGTCGCAGCCGGGAGTGTTCGCTGGGCTCCATCACTGTAATAAGATAGCGTATTAGATAAGCCGAGGAGAGTGTTTTCATTGGGGATACGTACGTATAACAGTTGAGATAGGACCAAGTCGCGGGGAGGACGGGAGCAGCTCGTTTAGCCTTTTGAGCGAGACGGTGATGCTGATTTTGTCGTTTATTAACGTGAGGAGACTGTTCCGAGTTGTCTGTGAGCGGTATACTCTTCTCCGTCGTCGTCGTCAACTTACAAGTTCGAATATAAGGGCAGTAGCTTGAGGGATAAGGAGAGGAATGAGGCCGAGAGTGGCCCAGAGCGTAGTAGGCGCCATCGACACCTAACCAAGAAAACCAAAGCAGAGATAGAGTCCAAGGTATGAGAGCGAGTAAAGTTTTAGAAACCCATGGGAATTGTAGACTCGGGTGCGGTGGCCGCTTGTAGTGTTGACAGGTTTCGGAGCGGGTATGGTCCTGGCCCTGCCCCTTACAGATGTCCGTTGTTGGGGCGACAACAAAATTCCCTTATGTCGATCAAATTCAGGGCACAAACAATTGCTTAGGTAATCCGACGCCATGCAATTTCCAGAGAAAAAAAATGGGATTGGTACACAAAATATATTACAGAAAATAGAGAGAAAGGAAACCTCAAACCTAGGCAGTTCGCTCTCCACGGAGACGACGGGCGAGTTGGAGATCCTTGGGTTGGATGGTGACACGCTTGGCGTGGATGGCAGCCAAATTGGTATCTTCGAAGAGCGAGACGAGGTAGGCCTCAGCAGCTTCCTGGAGAGCCATGACAGCCGACGATTGGAAGCGGAGATCGGTCTTGTAGTCTAAGGAAAATATCAGCAATATTCGCAAAAATGATGGAAGCAAACACACCCTGAGCGATTTCACGGACGAGACGTTGGAAGGGGAGCTTGCGGATGAGGAGCTCAGTCGACTTTTGGTAACGACGGATTTCACGAAGAGCGACGGTTCCGGGCCTGAAGCGATGGGGCTTCTTGACACCAGCGGTCACAGTCGAAGTCTTGCGAGCTTGCTTGGTAGCAAGCTGCTTGCGAGGGGCCTTGCCACTAGAGATGATGTTAGTGAAAAGTTTTTTTTTAATGGCAATGTTGACGCATACCCAGTGGATTTACGAGCGGTTTGCTTAGTGCGGGCCATTGCGATTTAATGCGAGTTTTTTAGTGGCGAATCGAGTTGGGGTGTTTTGTGCTCAAAAATTTCGTGGAGAGTCGCGCCTATAAATCTTTCGACCAACAGAGGTCACGTGCCAAACCTTATTTGAATCACGTGACTGCAAACGCGCCATAGCTTATTTGGGAGGTAAATGGTTATGAAGATGGTAATATTTGTCCTGAAGTGTCTCAAGTAGATCTATTATCTTGGTAGCTTTCTTCTTTGATGAGTATCTCAACGCGCAGAACCACCTTCGGGCACTTGGCTCTCACGAAGAACCTAGATTAACCGTATAACCTAGAGTACTTGAATCAAAATTTGTTTTACGTAAATTTGCGACAATTTTTTATTCCAGCCTCTATCCAAGCGCCCGCCCATCTGTAGCGCCTAACGGCGGAGGCGTCACCAATCATGCTTCGAGCGGCTAATCTAATCAGTATTCCTTAATCACAAATATTTCTCGGTGCCTTCACTCAAGGTCTCGGTGCCTTCACTCAAGGCGTAACATCACAGTTTGGACCCAGCGCCCACTTTCGGCGTGCCATATTAGTCCCGAAACAAGCCATGCTATCTTGGATAGCCCCCAAATTGCGGATTATACCGAAAGGAATTCCAGCTGAGCATATGACAGCCATAAACGAGCGGCGGCGTCTCCTTCTTACCGAGATCGAGCGATTGGGCAATGGACTCGTCGGCATTTTCGATACATCAGATCGTATACATGAGCTCCAACAGGATTATAACAATCTAATGGACGATGAGTCGGGGCTGGCTTCAGATCCACTCTCTGATCCTTTCACTGTTCTGCCCCCGGAGTTGTGGCCAAATATCATCCCTGGCGATGTGGAAGATGTACTCAACCTTACACTCGTGTCACCCAAATGGCGTCAAAATATATGCTCTATCCCATCACTTTGGACAACGGTCGTCCTGGATGAAACAACTCCAGATTGTTCGGCCAGAGCTATAACTTGCATAAACTTCTCTCGCCCTCTCAAGATTCATTTATATATTAAACTGCCATTTGAGGTTTGGAAACAAATAGCGCCCATGATTCTCGAAGAAGGCCACAGGATCGAGGCTTTGACACTAGATAAAATGACTCGTGAGCAGGGGGTTTCCATTGTAACTGCTTTCGATTCGCTCCCAGCTCTCAAGTCTATCGGATTTCCATTCAACTACCGTTCTAGGAGCTACTCCTCCGGAAACTTGTGGTCGGAGGATCCACGTCAGTTTATGGTGGCTGACCCAATGGATCCAATTCTACTTCAAAAATTATGTTCAAGAATAAATATTGATCCCACCTGGGTCACTCCAGAGTTTTACGTTGAGGGTAATTTGATCGAACCACAAACAGTCACGATTAATCGATTTGATGAACAGACGATTGAATTATTGAGCGGATTCTACAACCTTGAATCTATTAGACTGTTCGAAGAACATTTCGATAGGACACCGTCCACCCAAAAACCAACAAATTTGCGATTATCTTCAATAACGAGGCTTTCATACTTCGGGCCAGACGTGACTTGGCCGCTCCGATATATTGGGAATACTTTGACCCACCTATATGCAGAGATCAACATATGCGATATTCCTTCGCTGCTGGATAGCCTCGTGCAGTTCCCAGTTCTGGACCGGCTCGTTCTTCATGTGGGCCAAGTGATCAAGAAAGATGCGAAGTACAATGAAACTGGCAATAATCCCCTTCGCTCTATCAGATATTTAGAACTGAAGTTCAAGGAAAGATTGTTCTATCGGGCATCAGACACACCAACAGCTCAAGAGCTACTTGAGGCTACAGATAGCCATGAAGAGGTGCTGATACTGGTATTCGACTCGCTTGCAGAACGGGTGCCTGCAGCGGAAGCGGTTCGCTTGATCGGTGAATTCCGTTGCAATCCTGCAATTCATTATATTCAAACTCTACGCAAGCTCAAATCACTGGCTTTAGACCCAACCGTGCCTGAAATTGGGAGAATCCACAGCGTCACGCCAGATTTCGAAAGACTAGTAACTCTTCCATACCGGATTCCTGCAATGTCCATGGATTGGATTCAACATCAAGGTTTGCGAGAGCTTTCTATATGGCCTAGAGACTCTTCAGAGCCTCCATACCTTCAGATTGAGTCGGATAATACTCAGTCCTGGTACAGCGTATCCTCGACGCCGATCCTCAGCGTAACAAGCTTGAATCTTTCCATTCTAAACCCCTTATTCTTCAACTTTGGCTGCTTCCCTAATCTCACATCAATCGGCTTTTACGGATATCTTAACGAGCTGGCGCTCATATGTATTAGTGACTTCCTCGAGGAGCTGATACTCCAGCCAAGGCGATGGCCATCTCTGGAGAGTGTGGGCCTAGGGGGGCACTGGGTGGAATGGGACCTAGTTATTCTAATGTTAGAGAGGCGGAATGTAGTTTCGCGAGGATCTGTCAAGGCTATAACATCATTGGGGTATATCGGGGACTTGCCCTACAAGCTTTCGTATCCCATTTCACAGCTCTTCCAGGGTAAGTTTCCCGAGCGGATACCTCTATCCGAGTATTCAATCGATACAGTCGGCAAGATACTGTGGAATCGTAGTATGTACGTCACTATTTCTATTATCACTAAATGGTTGCTTATTGTTGTTAGCCACGGGTGCCATACATGTATGCGCATGTTCAAGCCATGTAGCAACCCTTCAAATGACATACCTTATTCTGAAGGGGTTCTAGAGGTCACAGAGCTAGCACAGCGCCACGAGTTTCCACCCGAAAGCCTCAGCGCAGATCCGCCGCTTTCGGCCAGTGAGATGGAATGGCTAAAGGGAAAGTATGAACGACGTTTAGAATACATGCATTTGCATATGGAAGGAAAGAAAATGTTTAGTAGGGCGTTTAATTGTAGGCACGGGTATTAACAGCTGGTGGATCACTGTGCGGGTCCGAGTTTCTTACAATCAAAGATCGATTAGTGGCAGAATTCCTTTCAAATGGAGCTTTAAGTGTCGACCGGTCGCGGGACAATCCCGCACCGCCGCGTCGGTTTGTATGGACCTACACGGAGAGCCAGAGGACGTTTCAATTTTGTAATTTGCACTCGTTCTTATCTGAAGTGTATGACGTATATGGTTAATCGGTGTATACGTCTCTCGGTACTCGTTTGTGTATAAAGCTAGTTCCCAAGGTTTGGGGAATGGCATTCGAGTTTTACTCATATTATCTTCAATGTCCTCTACATCACTCCCTAAGGATATTGGCTGCTCGAGAACTTCCTCAATCGTTTATTGGCGATTTCGAAATAGCTATGTTTCCTTTAGCTTTCACCTATGGCAAACTCTAATTTCGGCTCCGACAGACGCCAATGCTGGCCTCCTTCTCTAATCAGTGTTCACTCTGCCTATTCTCAGACTGCATGTGGACACATTCGATAAATTCCACGTGTCTTTGGCTTGGGATAGTGTGTGGACTATGCTAAAAGGAGCAAACGAGAGGTCGCATGGTAGCTACCATTAGCTGGTACCTATTTCTTAGAACCTAGCCTTGTTCGGTCTCTTTCTGAGCTCTCATCTCTCGGATATATCATCTGTACGAGTTGTTTTTGTTCTGACGAGTATCTCGACGCGCAGAACCACCTTCGGGCGCTTGGCTCTCGCCATGAGCTTAGGTTAACCGTGTAACCTAGAGTATTTGAATCAAAATTTGTTTTATGTAAATTTACGACAATTTTTATTCCAGCCTCAATCCAAGCGCCCGTGCCCGGCCGCGCCCATCTATCGCGTCTAATCATGAAGGCACCCCCAATTATGCTTCGAGCAGCGAATCTGATCAGTATTCTCAATCACAAAAACATCTTCGATGTCTTCACTCAAGGCGCAACGCCACAGTTTGGACCCAGCCCCCACCTTCGGCGTGCCATAAGTCCCGAAACAAGCCATGCAATCTTGGACAGCCCCCCTATTACGCATCGTACCGAAAGAGATCCCGGCTGAACATATAGCAGCCATAAATGAGCGGCGGCGTCTCCTTCTTGTCAAGATTGAACGATTGGCGAACGAACTCAATGGCATTTTGGATCCATCAGATCATATACATCGGCTTCAACAGGATTATAACAATCTAATGGATGAAGAATCAGAGTGGACTCCAGATCCACTCCCCGATCCCTTCACTGTTCTCCCCCCGGAGCTATGGCCAAATATCATCCCTGACAATGTGGAAGAAGTGCTCAACCTTACACTCGTGTCACCGAAATGGTGTCAAAATATATTATCTATGCCCTCACTTTGGACGACGGTTATTCTGGATAAAGCAACTCCAGATTGTTTGGCCAGAGCTGTGATGTGCATACACCTATCTCACCCTCTCAAGATATATATATATATTGGAGTGCCACTTGAGGCTTGGAAACAGATAGCATCTACGATTCTCGGGGAAAGCCACAGGATCGATGCTTTGACACTAGATAACATCAATCATGAACAAGGGGTTGCCATTATAACCGCTTTCGACTCGCTCCCAGCTCTCGAATGTGTCAGGTTTCCATTCCACCGCCGTTCTAGGAGATATTTGACACACGTGCCGTGGTTGGAGGACCCCGGTCAGTTTATGGTCTCTGATCCCATGGACCCGGTTTTACTCCAACAATTATGCTCCAAAATCAATCTTGATCCCGCCTGGGTCACTCCACAGCTTTGCATCGAGGATAATTTAATCGAACCGAAAAGAGTCACGATTGGTCGCTTTGATGAACACGCGGTCAAGTTTCTCACCCGATTCTCCGGCCTCGAACATATTGAGCTATACGACGAAGATTTAGGGAGGAAACTACCGACTCAAAAATCATCCAATTTGCTATTACCTTCGGTAACGACTCTTTCATACTGGGGATCAGATGTGACTCGGGTATTCCAATATACCGGTCGTAATTTGACCACTCTGGATACAGAGATCAACATATGTGATATTTTTTCACTGTTGAACAGCCTAGTGCAGTTCCCAGTTCTAAACCGGCTCGTTCTTCAGGTACACCAAGCGATTAAAGCAGGCACAGAGTATGACGGAGCTCCCAATAGTTCTCTTCCTTCCATTAGATCCTTAGAGCTGAGGTTCATGCGAAGAACGTTCTACTGGGCTTCAGACATAACAACGGCACAAGAACTACTTGAAGCTATAGATAATCACGAAGAGCTGCTGATACTAATATTCGATTTGCTTGCAGAACTGATGCATTTAGTGGAAAGGGTTTATATGCGCGACGAATTCCGTGTCGGCCCCGCAGTCCGCTATATTCAGACCCTACACAATCTCAGATCACTGTATTTTCACCCAAGCGTGCCTTCAATTAGGGGGATTCATTGTGTGACACCAGATTTCGAAAGACTAGCAATTCTTCCATACCGGATCCCTCCAGTGTCCATGGATTGGATTCAGCATCAAAGCTTGCAACAGCTTTCGATATCACCTCCAACATTTCTAGATCCTCTATCCCCCCAGACTGAGTCGGATAATACTCAGCCCTTGTACAGCGTATCCTCAACGCCAATCCTCACCGTGACAAGCTTGAATCTTTCCATTTTGAACCCCTTATTCTTCAATTTTGGTTGCTTCCCCAATCTCACATCAATCGGCTTCTACGGTATTATTGGGGAGCTGGGGCTCATATGTATTGGTGACTTCTTGGAAGAGTTGATACTACAGCCAAGACGATGGCCATCTCTGGAGAGTATCGACTTAAGCAGCCATTGGGTGGAATGGGACCTAGTTATTCTAATGTTAGAGAGACGGAACCTGGTTTCACGAGGAGCCGTCAAGGCCATCAAAACATTGGGCTATCGGGGCTTGCCCTACAAGCTTTCGTATCCGATTTCACACCTCCTCCAGGGTAAGTTCCCCGAGCGGATACCTCTATCCGAGTATTCAATCGATACAGTCGGCAAGATACTGTGGGACCGTAATGTGTACGTCACCATTTCTACGATCACGAAATGCTTGCTTACTCTGATTGGTGTTAGCCACGGCTGTCTTAAATGCATACGTATGTTCAAGCCATGTATCAAGCCTCCAATTGATACACCGAATTCTCATGGGGTTTCTGGAGTCGCAGAGCTCGCACTGCACCACGAGCTTCCACCCGAAAGTCTCCGCACAGATCCGCCGCTTTCGGTCAGTGCGATGGAATGGCTAAAAGGAAAGCATGAAAGACGTTTAAAGTATATGCATTTGCATATGGAAGGAGAGAAGATATTTGATAGGTCGTCTGATTGCCAGTATGAGTAGATAGTGGATCACTGTCCAAGACTCCTACAATCAAATGTAGAGTAGCAGCGGAACTCCTCTAAAATTAAACTTTAAGGGTTGACTAAAGGTGATCCAATACCGCCCCGCCGCGTCGATTTGGACTCTGACAAAGTCCATATGTCTTTAGCTTGGGATAGTATGCAATATGACAGTCCGTTGTGGACAAAAATCGAAATCATTTTCACGTTTGATCTGCGCCTTACACCCGGTACCTTGCGCGATGAGACTAGTCCTGTTCTTGAAAGTTCTTGAAAGTTCTCGGATGTTCTTGAAGTTCCTGGATGTTCTTGGGTGCTCATACGACTAATTAGACATTTCAATTGTTTTTATGACGTATCTATACACATTTGTATTGGAGCCACCGCTCTCAAACCCACTGTTCTTGATTGTTCTTGGAAGTTCTTGGCTGTTCTTGAAAGTTCTTGGTTGTTCCCGATAGTTCGTGGATGTTTAGACGCTGAAAGAGCGTTGTTCTTGAGTGTTTTCGAGTGTTCCTGACATTTCTATTGTTCTTTTCAAGAACAGAACACGATGAAATTTCTATTGCTTTCAAATCGAAATGTTTTTTGTCCACAACGGACCTTCATAATGCGAGCTATACTGAAAGAAGCAAACGAGAGGTCATATCTTAGCCACCATCAATTAGTAGTATCCTATTTCTTGGAATTTAGTTCTGTTCTGGTCTCCAATCTGAGCTCCAATTTCTCTGGTACGTCATCTACAAGTTATTTTCTGTTCTGATTAGTATCTCTACGCTCCTCTGGCGCTCGGCCATTACCACCATCTCTTCATAGCCTAAAACTAACTGCATAACGTATAGTAACTGAGGGCAAAGTTCATGCTATGTAAATTTACGACCCTTTTTTGTTCCAGCCTCTATTCAAGCGCCCGCGCCCATCAATGGCGTCTAATCGCGAAGGTGCCCCAATCATGCTTCGATCTAATCAATATTTCTCAATCACAGAACCATCCCCAGTGTCTTCACTCAAGGCGCAACGCCACAGTTTGGACTCAGCCCCCACTTTCGGCGTTGCCATATTTGCCCCGGAACAAGCCATGCTTTCTAGGACAACTCCCTTATCACAAATTATATCGAAAGAAACATCTACTGAACGCATAGCGGCCATAAAAGAGCAGCGAACCTTTCTTCTTCTCGAGATTAATCGACTAGACAAGGAATCCGTTGGAAAGGCTTATATATCGGATCGAATACATGACCTCCAACGTGATTATAATGATTTAATGGACGAGGAATCGGATTTAACCCCAGGTCCACTCCCAGACCCCTTCACTGTCCTACCGCCGGAGCTATGGCCAGATATCATTCCTGACTATCCCACCAACGTGATTAGAGCCACACTCGTGTCACATAAATGGCGCCAAAATATATGCTCTATTCCCTCTCTTTGGACAACGATCATCTTGAATGAAGTAGATACCGATTGCTTGGCCAAAGCTATGACTAGCATACATCTATCTCGCCCTCTCAAAATTTATGTTGCCATCAACATGTCATTTGAGGCTTGGAAGCCATTCGCGCCTATCATTCTCGGGGAGAGCTACAGGATCAAGGGTTTGAGGCTAGCTATAATGAATCGTGAGGAAGCAGTTGCTGTTGTAACCGCGTTCGATTCTCTCCCAGCTCTCAGGTTTATCGATTTTCCATTCAATTACTGGCACAGCGACTACATGTCGGAATGGTGGGAGTATCCCGACGAGACTAGGGTCATTGATCCAATAGACCCGAATTTGCTGCAACAATTTTGCTCGAAAATCAATCTGGATCTCACCTGGATCACTCCGCAGCTTTACGTGGAAGGTGATCTCATCGAACCAAAAACAGTCACGATTAGTCGTCTGGATGAACAGACGGCTGAAATCCTCAGCAGACTCTGGAACCTCGAATACATACAGATATTTGAGCGGCATTCCGATAGGGAAGTACCCAGTCAGAAAACAACAAATTTGCTATTACCTTCGGTAACGACTCTTTCCTACTGCGGACCAGACGTGAATGAGGCACTCCAATACGTTGGGAGTAGTTTGACCCGTCTGAATACACGGATCAACATATGCAACATTCCCTCGCTGCTGGACAGCCTCGTGCATTTCCCAGTTCTAGACCAGCTAGTTCTTCAAGTAGACCAAGATATTACAAAAGATGTGGAGTACAATGGAAACCGTAGTAATTCCCTTCTCCCCATTCAATCTCTAGAACTGAAGTTCATGATGAGATCGTTTTACTGGGCATCAAATCCAACGACACAACAGCTGCTTGAAGCTATCGATAACCACAAAGAGATGATGACATTGATATTCGATTTGCTTGCAGGACGGATGCCCGCAGTGGAAAAAGCTGATTTGAGCGGTGAATTCCGTGTCGACCATGCACTCCATTATATTCGGACTCTACGCAACCTCGAATCACTCACACTGGACCCAAGTGTGCCTAACATCGGAAAGATACAATGTGTCAATCCAGAATTCGAAAGAATGGCTATTCATCCATACCACGTCCCTGCAGTATCTATGGATTGGATTCAGCATCGACCGTTACAACGGCTTTCCATATCGCCCCCGATATTTTCAGATCCTTCATCCACCCAGACAGAGTGTGCTGGCTCTCAAACCCTGTACAGCGTATCCTCGACTCCCATTCTCAGCATGACAAGCTTAGATCTTCTCATTAGCAGAAAACAACCCCTATTCTTCGATTTCGGTTGCTTCCCCAATCTCACATCAATCAGCTTTCACAGATATCTTACCAATATGGCGTTAATATGTATCAGTGACTTCCTCGAGGAGTTGATACTCCAGCCAAGGCGATGGCCATCTCTGGAGAGTGTGAATTTAGGGGGTCATATGGTGGAATGGGACATGGTTATTCTGATGTTAGAGAGGCGGAACGTAGTTTCACGTTCACGGGGAGTTGTCAAGGCTATAAAGACGTTGGACCATTTTTGGGGCTTGCCTTACAGGCTTTCGTATCCGATTTCGCAGCTCTTGCAAGGAAAGTTTCCCGAACGAGAACCTCTCTCTGAGTATTCAATCGTTGCAGTTGGCAAGAGACTGTGGGACCGGAATGTGTACGTTATTATTTCTATGAACGTTGCTTGCTTGCTTATTGTTGCTAGTCACGGCTGCCACACATGCATATGTAGGTTCCAAACATGTAGTACACCTCCATACAATACACCTCGTACAGAAGAGTTTCCGAGAGTCGCAGACCTAGCACAGCGCCACGAGCGCCCATTCGAGAGTCTCCGCGCAGATCCGCCACTTTCGGTCAGTGAGATCGAGTGGCTAAAAGGAAAGCATGAAAGGCGTCTAACATACGTGAATTTGCAATTGGAAGGAGCGAAGATATTTAGTAGGGCGACTTATTGTAATTAGAGCCATAATATCTAGCTGGCGGATCATTGTCCGAGGTTCCTACAATCAACGATAGAGTAGCTATAAAGTTCCTTTAAAATATCGCTTTTAAGGATCGACTGAAAATAATACAATCATCTACCGCCACGCTGGTTTGTTCGTACAAAGAGCCAAAAGACGCCCTACATTGTGATTTGGTCTCGTTTTTATTTGACACGTGTGACGCATATGATCGATTGGTGTATATCTCTCTCAGTATTCGGTTGGATATAAGGCTGGTTCCTAAGATTTCAGGAATAGCACTCGAGTATTATCTCAATTAGATATAACTATGTCCGCTATATCTTTTCCTGAGAGCTTTGGCTCTTCAGGAACTTTGTCAATTCTTTGGTAGCGCTTGTATCGCATCTACGTCCTCCTTTCATCTATGGCTGGTTGGTTCCAGTTTCAGCTCCGACTATCACCAAAGCTTGCCTCCCTCCTCTATCAATGTCCACATTGTTTACTCTTGGGTCACCTGAGGGCATATCCGACAGAACCCATATGTCTCAGACCTTTGAGATGACATGTGAGCTATGTGTAGTAAACAAGAGATTAAAGATTAGTTCCCATCAATTAGTAGTATAATATTTCCTTAAAATCGGCCCAAGCAAGAGGAACTACTAGTCACAAACGCTCAGCTGTCACCCGACGGCCTCCCGACCATACCCGACCTGAGCTACTCCGAAAACGCCCGCACTTTGGAGAGATACGATGAAACCCGAGTATGGAAACCGGATTCACGCAGGGTTGTCCCCACACTCCAACTCCGGTCGGACCCACGAGATGAGGCTGGTCCAGCGAAGAAGGACAAGTGTCACACTGGGAGACGAAGGGTTCTTGTCTCGGCTATGGCAATGCCTTTCTCCGTCTGGTTCTTGTACGTTCCTTTTGCATCAATCCCCCGAACAACGTGATTCACCCGACAAAAATTAGGCCAAATCGTGACGCACACAATATGGGGCCCTTGTGCCGAAAACTGCTTGTTGATCAAGCATCCAAGCGTTTTGGGAGCCAATCCTCTAGTAAGAATTGGTATTCCTACTCTTGACCTCGGGTTAGCAACCGCTGTAGACGTGTAAGTAACCCTCTTGCGCCATACTTTGAACTCATTCACATTGCTTTTCAGAACATTTAACATGGATATTATGATCTTGTGGACGATGGAATCAGCCTCCTCTACCTGGCCTCCAGCAAAAGATGTTCAAATAGAAGTGATGATTGGAAACGACGTTCAATCGATATCGATACCCCTAACTACACAACAAAATACCTTTGGTATGAATAAAAATATTTTTAAAGCACCAGACTGAGCCTTCTCAGGGTCCTTTTCCCCATTCAGCCTCCACGGCTCCCTTACTAAAGAGTTTATTTCACCTTCGACTTCGACGCAGGTCTATCTCTCCTTACATGATACACAACCCCGACAAGGTCAATATAGTGTTTATATTGACAACATTTCTCTGAGTACGGATAAATCACCAGTACTTTGATGTTCAACGACTGACAAAAGCTCGCAGACGAGTTTACGGCTCTTCGCGCCGCGTTGCCACCAAGGAACGTCGCTTCTATGGCAAGCGAAGCGACATCCTCTCCTACTTCAACACATAATGCTACCAATGACAGCATCTCTCCGAACACCACAGTGATTGCCGTCCTCTCAGCCGTCTTCGGGGTTGCTTTCCTAGGAGTCGCCCTTTCCTTATGGTTAATAAGACGAATGAGACTACGAAGAGAGAGGCTTGGTCAATGGTTTTCCGCTGCCAATGCCGTTGGTTTCTACTCGGAAGGCAGCTCGCGAGAGGAGAGGCTACGACAAGAAGCGAATCGTGGATCGGACCGGACTACCACAACGGATGCGCCGTCGAGTGGTGAATCGAGTAATCCGGGAAATCAAATAGGACTGGCGCGGTATCCACCTTCATGAGCCCACTCTTTCACGACCAAACTCGGATAAATCGCACAGACTTGCATTAATTTCTCGTAGGGATCATGGTTTTATATTGTAGCATATAGCTGTATAGTTTGTCAGTTACCCGTATCGTTCACTAGATTGCTCACCGTAAATCCATGCCGTGCCCATATTTAGAACAACTGGGTTACACGTGGTTACTCGCTCTGAGTTATATTTGGTGACCACTAGGACCTTAGTGCCGATATCCATTATCAGCAAGGCTACCGTTGCCATTAACATTTGCGGCGCGCGGCGTAGCTTGACTTCTCTACTAACCTACAGTTTTTCCGAAATGACACCAAGGCGAGCAAACTTAAGTTGGAAAGATACATCTGGGACGAATTACTCCTCTCTGTGCATGTCAAGTGCACCGATGCTGGCTCTAATCCTCGACACTCTTGTCTCCTTTGCTTTCGCCATATGATATACGTCTATACACAAATTGTACACCGTCGTAGCCGAGTGATGACATGAGAAGAAGACTTCTTTGGGAGCCTTGCCTTCTGTTACCAGGGCGTGACCGATGAAGATCCCGTAGAGTATCAACGAGACTATACTGTTGTAAACGATGCATATGCCCCTGACGACTTATTTTGGGAATCACTTTCGCCTTAAAAGCGTCGTGGCAGTCTCGAAAGAATCGGCATCCCTCCGGCAGGCCCTTTTCATCCTTCAGCTTTCATCCCCTTCATCCTTTCTTTCGTGAGTACTAGCGCAACTGTAGGGACACCCAAACTTACCGCTTGTTTCTAGACTTATCACAACAATGCTTGTCAGCACTACCGCTCTTTCTCTTCTTTCCTTCATTGGCATGGTCCAAGCCCACGGATTCATCTTAGGCATCAAGGGCTCTAACGGCAAAACGGCCAACGGATTTGGTGTAAATATTGCCAGCGTTAAGCCGAATAACCAAGGCCCCACCAGTGTCTTTCAAGACCGGACCGCCCCCTGCGGTGTAGGCGTCGAAGCCGGGAAGATCAATGTCGCCGCCTCTATTGAAGCAGCAATCGCTGCAGGTCTCCCCACTACAGATGGTTCTCGCTCCATCTCCATGAACTGGCAACAAATCAACGCCGGCAACGATGGTGGAGGACCAGGAACCGCTGCGATCGATATAACCGGAACCGGTACTGCCTTCAAGCCCTTAACGATCACCAAGAACTTTGCGGATGGTGGAGCAAACAGCGCCAATCCTATGACGATTCAACTGGCCGCGGGTACCGTGTGCACTGGCGGTTCAAACCGGGCCACCTGCCTCATAAAGGTCACAAACGCAGCAGGTCCCTTTGGAAGCTGCTTCGCCATTGCTTGTGAGTGTAGCCTTTGCTCCTGTTCGTTTCGACCCAGGCTGACTTTCCTTTTCCTAGCCCCCGGAGCAGGTGGTGGTGGTGCAAGGACTCAAAGAGGAAGCCAGAGACGTTCATTCGCCGACAAACACGGCAACTCCCGCCGTGGTGTTCGCGGCGTGCTTCCTCGAGCCGGCGCGGCCGATTTCGGAAACTGCGACGTTCCCAAGATTGCGTTTGGACTCTTTGATGGCCGCAAGGAGAACTCGTTTGCCCCTGTTGGTTCCGATTTCATCCATGGATCCGCGTTGAACCCAGGTATTATCACTGGGTTCATCTGCTCTCAGCTTAACGGCCAGTGCAAAGCCAACGCGGTGGCCCTCGGCGATTGCCAGGCCGCCATTGATGCCACTAAAGGGTTGAGTGGACAGGCCGCCGCTGATGCTTTTAATACAGCGGTGGCTGCTGGCGTTTAGTATGTTGCTTCCCTTAACAAGCTGTTTGAAATGGCATGCCGCTTCCTTTCTAAACATTTCTGTATCTTTACGCCTCGCCAGAGGAAACTTTTGTTTTTCTGTTCCACTAAATATACCAAAAATTTTGGGTCAATGTGTGATAACGTTCTAGTTGTGAAAGTGGTGTTGAGGACGTCGGTACCGGCGAATAGGCGCGGGGCAACGTGTGGACCTGACCTTGCCTCCACAGCAACTTCGCGAAAGAACTGTTCGTCTTTGTACACACAAGGCCTTCTGTTGCCCGGAAGATATAAGAATCAGGAAGCAATGAACTCTCAGCCGACATTAAACCTGCTGCCCGTGTACCCTCCATCCCCGAACCAACAACCCGCAAATCATCAGCCTACGACCACGAACTCTTCACCCGTTGATCCACTTTCTGGAAAATGTAGTTTGATACCCAGTGGTCTCTTCATTATACTGACGCGGAGGACGTGAATCATATAGACTCCCTACCAAATGCGGTAAAAATACGACTAGACGGAAATTATCAGGTGTGTATGAGATGGGAATTGGTGAACATGGAAATAACTGATTGATTTTGCGTAAAGGCAACCTCTGCCATCGCCATTGTGGTACGTAGAGGCTGGCATCGCGCCGTACACTAGTGGATCTTTCTGATCATTGAGCATAGACAGCCATTTTCGCATCAGTCATGGCGACGTTTGCACAGACTATATCCACTCGAACGGAGGATTCGGTTGGTTGGGAGGTAATGCGCTTCTTCACCTATGGAGCAATCATCAACAACCTTGTCGCCGCAATGTGCTCCATGTACGCAATGTGGATCTATGCCGATTTCCCACAAGTATCACACCGACTATCTGTTGTCAAGAATGACTCTTGGCCTGCACGCGTGGCGAGAGGAGAAATGCTTTCGCGCGAGCTCGTATTGGACGAATACCGCATATTCAAAGAGTTTGGTATCTATAAAGCGCATATGCTGGTTCTTCTCGGAGCGGCGCTATGGACTGTCCTCGGCCTGCTTCTCACCTTTATGGCGATCACGACGTACCTATGGCTTACTCTGTCCACAGCTGTTGCTGGCTCTTTGATGATGTTCATTGTACCAGGGTTTTTTGGCCTCGTATATCCGTTAGGCTCGATGTTTTTCGAATCGTTTGGAGAGACCGAGTAAGCTCGGAAGGATCTGGGGAAGGTTTGTGAATATGGGGCCGTCGGCGTTGGCTCCTCTGGAGGTCATGAGTGCGGTCGGTGCTATGGGTGATCCATGTGACGCGTCCTGCCTCCAATTATAGTACAATAAACAATGATGTGCGCAGTGGTAACGGGTCTCTGTATTATTTATATAGCTTCATATACTCAGTTTAATCGTGTTATCCTTTTCTTGAGATTGGAAGATCCGAGTTGGTCATTTCAGACTCCGCCAGCCAGCCTTTTCGCTGGTCGTGCCATCATGGTAAAGATTATATTGAGACGATCATTTCAGAAATTATGCAAGGAACACTATTTGACTATGAATTTCGAGAAGATTGGAATGAAAGACAGAAGCAATCGCCCTCTGGTCGCGTGCGAGCGATCAGTCGGTGAAATCTTTTTGGCGTAATTAGGTGTTCGAAGAATGCAGTTCACCTATTCTGATCATGTGCTATGAACTAGTGCGCGATTGTGCTATTGGGCCGCAGCAAGGAGAGAATAGGATCCGTCGGGGATTGCATAGAGTTGTAATAGAGCGGAAGAATATAGAAGACAATTTAGATGAATTAGTTTTGCTTGGCCCAAGTGCTTGCTGGGTTGCTTGCTTTCCCGGCCATAACCCACGAGGCCAGATGTCGCTCCCTTGCTACTACATTGGGATAGCATCGCCCGTCCAGCATCAGCCTCGAGTTCTGCCTCGCCTCAAGTAGTCCTCACATCTAACAACTTGAACTCTACCTCTTCCGACCTTTGTTCAATCAATGGCCACAGTTACCTCCCTCATCACAAACACTACAAGGCCCACAAGTCCCAATGCGCGCTCGGTCGGGGCTGGCTCCCAGACGGACATCGCGTCACCCATAGATTCTGGTTCTGTTGGAGGAGCTGGAAGCGGTACTCTTGTCGATGCTCCCGTTTACCCCCATACCTCCACCTTTGAGTGAGTCCGCCACCCACCCGACGATTGTCACCGTCGCCTTCCAAATCCGGCTCAATTTTTTTAATTTTTCGATAACTTATGCTTGAAATTGTAGATCGGATCAGATGGCGGTCACCATCTCGAGCCCTCATCAGGAGCTTACCTTTCCAAATGGCAATGACGGTGCCATCGTCAGACTGCCCGTCTTCTCCGCCAAAGACAGCATTGGTGGAACAATAAGCGTGAATCCAGCGGCATTTGCGAGCACGTCAAATGCCAAGGTTGTTGTCTCGGTATGTCCCTTTCATACCCGCCCTCGCCGCTACTTAGTGTATCACAAAGTTGGAAGGCGCCCTATATTGGTCGGAACCACGACCACCGCCAGTCGAACGACCTAGTACCGGTTCAAAACGCCGTCATGCCCACAAAGAAAGCGCGTCCACGATCGCACTCTCGACTACCGTGGAGAAAAAGCACGTTTTCCTCTTCTCTTCGCTATCCCTTCCTCTCTCAGAGGACGATGTACCAACGTCCAACACTGCTTTGGAGTCCATTATGGCCAACAAGCAGCAGGCGATGGCTGCGATGCGACGGCGCATGTCTTATGGAAAAGCCGAAGCGACCAAGCTACTAGAAAGAGCACGAAAAAAGAAGAGTTCAGGGTTTATAGAAGATTTTGGGTTCAGTGGTAGCTTTTTGGGCAGCCTTGGACTAGGAAATGGCAAGGACTCGGATGGTACTCCGACACCCGGCGTACTTTCCCCATCTCCTCCAGAGGGAACATCGCCAGCAGGAGGAGCCACCGCTGATCCAATGCTGACTGCCGCACCATGGGTTTCCAAGACGTTCATGTTCCACTTGCCATTACAGCAAGGCGATGGCAGTACGACATTATTACCCCCTTCTGTCGATCTACGAGCAGAAGCAGCGGAACGGGAAAAAGGAAAAACAAAACTGGTGGAGGATGTGAGGATTCAGTACAAACTTGTGGCAAAGTACGAAGGTGGATCTCCTTCAAAAAAGTGAGTGAATATCACGGTAGATTAAACTAATACTGATATTGATTTTTGGACTAGTCTGGAAGTTCCTATCATTTTCGAACCTGGATCTGATCCAGAGTCCTTTTATTCAACCCCTCAGCCTCCCATCAAGTGGCGAGAAACTCCTATGGAAGTGGCCTCGAGAACTCCAGGTGGCGGGCCTCTCCCATTCCGGGCAATGGTAAACTACTTTCCTTCTGCCGTCCCTAAGCCAGACTAACAACTTTCCAGTTAACACTCCCAAATCCTCCTGTATTCGCCCGCGATTCGGATTCCTTCTTCTTCGTAGCATTTAGCACATCGCAAAGCTCCAGAGAGCTCTCGGCGACCATTGCGGCAAACGCCAAGATCTCGCTAACGATCAGCTGTACCTTCCGATTCGACCCACGCCGAGCCGCAGCACACTCATCCAAGGGAAACGATTTCAGCCTATCAAACGGGTCTAGTACAAACCCAAAAGACGAAGAAGCAATCTGGAAATGGCACGAGCCTCCAAGGTCGCCACTAAAGCGACGCAGCGTATCACGGAAGAGCACCCAATGGGACGTTGCTGGCTCGCATTCGACGACAATCCGGAGAATGACGGGGGAGAGTATGCGAAGTGGTGGTGGTACTACCAGGGGTGGTGCCAGTCGACCTACGTCTCCTCCTGCCGCGGGCGAGTTTGGTGAGGGCGAGGATGCAAAGCCTCTTCCGGAGTTACCGCCTCCGACGCCTACGTC